>SEYY01011568.1:7500-12500 GCA_009176605.1 Armadillidium nasatum | reverse complement strand
GAAGATTATTATTTATTATTTATTTATTTATTATTATTTATTATTTATATATATATATATATATATATATATATATATATATATATATATATATATATATATATATATATATATATATATATATATATATATATATATATAAATAAGGTTACAGTTCATAATTATACCAAAAATAGTTGGGGGATAAGAATACTTTTGTAATATTTGGTTATATTTAAAAAGTGACAAGGATTTAATGAATATAATTGAATAATTAATATATAAATTTAATAATTTATTTAATTACTATGGTAGGAGACAGGATATACTGGTCAAGAGAGGCTATACCCTACATGCAAGTCCAATACGAAGATAACCAAAAACCATACCTACAACCCAAGGGCGACAACAGATGGGATGCCCATGCAGTAGAGACGACGGCCTATGCCCTTCTTGTTTACATTAAGAGTGAGGGCATCGGCTTCGAACAGGAAAAGGTCGTACGTTTCCTCAATTCAATGAGGGAGATGGACGGAGGAATGATTTCCTCTATCGTAAGTGTTATATTTTTTTATCCAAATCCGCATTCGAGCAACAATTAATACGACTAAAGTATAAGGATTGCACATTAGCCGGGATTTATATATATATATATATATATATATATATTATATATATATATATATATATATATATATATATATATATATATATATATATATATATATATATATATATATATTGGGGATGGAAATCAGTTATAGGTATCGGTATTGGCAATCGGCAAATTTTGAGTTAATGGGTATAAGTTTTATCTTTTCTCTGTTCAACTATCTGACCCCAGACTTAACCTCTATGCTCAATCTTACATGTACTCTACTAATAAAGTCCGTAACACACTCCCTGTATTCATTTTCACAACTTCCCATGATTTACACACCTTCAAACTCCGTGCATCGGGATATGTCGGCTTTTAACTTAACCAGATTTCAAATTTTTCCCCAACTCTGGTGGAGATTTTAGTGACTAATATATATATATATATATATATATATATATATATATATATATATATATATATATATATATATATATATATATATATATATATATATTATATATAATATATATATATATATATATATAATATATAATATATATATAATTTCAACTAGGATAGTTTGGTTGCATTGGAAGCCCTCGTTGAGTATTCGTACAGAGCAAGAATCCGAGACATAACAAACATGAACGTCGAAATGGAACAATCAGCTGACCCTGACACAACCATAGATATTTCTCTCAGCAAAGCGGAAAATCTTGCTCAGCTTCAGACCTTTGAGATATATATATATATATATATATATATATATATATATATATATATATATATATATATATATATAATATATATATATATATAATATAATATAATATATAATATATAATTATATATATATATATATATATATATATATATATATATATATATATATATATATATAATATTAAAATAACCCTAAGATATGAGGGACGGAAATCGGATTAATTTGTGTTAAAAACCGACCTAAAACATTAAAATGTAAAAAATTAAAATTAGCAAAGTAATAAATTAAAAGTAAATAAAATTAAAATTTAATTTTTTACTTTTTAATTGTTTTTAGATCGGTTTTTAACACAAATTAATCCGATTTCAGTCCCTATATTTTATAGTATATTATATAATTATATATATATATATATATATATATATAATATATATATATATATATATATATATATATATATATATATATATATATTATATATATATATATATATATATATATATATATATATATATATATATATATATATATATATATATATATATAATATATATATATATATATATATATATATATATATATATATATATATATATATATATATATATATATATATATATATATATATATATATATATATATATATATATATATATATATATATATATATATATATATATATATATATATATATATATATATATATATATATATATATATATATATATATATATATATATATATATAATGAGACGGAGGTAAAAATTTAGTATTTTACTATGTTTTGAGAAGCGCAATTTGAGACCGATATGTTCTTTTCTCTAGCTGAATGGTGTCTTTGGTCACATTGACGTTGTGGGAAGAGGGTCAGGTCAAGCACTGCTTCAACTTAGTTACGGATATGGTGTCGACATTGAAGACGGATTAGATGTACCTCCTGTGCCATCTTTTGACTTCAATCTAGAAGCCCGTTTCTGGGGAAGGAACAATTCCTACGTAACGATAACATCATGTCAGAGGTAGATTTATCTCTTTGTAGTTTTTTTTTTTTTAATTAAAAGATAAATTCAATACGCTCTTAATTTAATTATTTTTTGTTTTAAATTTAAGAGTTTATTTTCAGTTTATTAGAGAATGGTTAATATTTTATTTTTATTAATTTAAACGGTGAAAATTATAAGTGCGGGCCCGATAAGGGATGTTCAGTCGAATATTTGGTTTTTACTATCCAGACAAAATTGCCGAATTTTCTTTTAAATTTTATTAATTACAGAAAAGTGTCCTTTGTTAGTCACAAAAATCACCACTAAAATAACGGTGGTTAAATAACTTTCACAATAACCACAAAAAAAATTGTCAATCAAAAACTAATCAAAGAAAGAAAAATCAAAAATCTAAACTGACATTTTTTGAAATCTTGTTAAAATATTTTTCAGATGGATAAACACTAATGAAACCGAAACCAGCGGACTTACCGTCGTCAGTATTCACCTACCGTCAGGGTATTACATAATGCAAGACGAATTAATAGAAATGGTGAATGAAAGAAAAGTGAGAAATTTACGATGGGCGTTGATATCGGATACCGATGTCAAATTCTTTTTCAATCGGGTAAGTTTTTAAACTTTATAGAAAAGGTTTTAATCATGGATAGTGAATCGGGATCAAAATTACGTCACATATCACCGAATCGGTAACTTTTAGTGAACTGGAATCAAAATTGGAGTAGGGTTTGAGTAGTAAGTAGTCAGAACAGAAATCCGAAATAGGATTAGTATGATTTCCAGTAGTTAAAATCGACACTATAGCTGGAATCGGAATCAGATTATCTTATAACCAACTGCACACTATAAGTTTAAAATATTTTTGGTGGAGGAAAGAAACGCCCTTTGAAACGATAAAAGTAAGTGGGTATTACCCATGGAATACAAGGTTGGCTGGTGCATTCTCTGCACTCTGTTGTCCTCTGGTTCGTTCTTTTCCTCATTTCCTTTTCTCAGGGGAATCTCTCACAAAACCTCAGGAAAACTTCACACTTCCACTTCCCTCTCCATTTTTTCATGCCCCTCCACAAAGTTACTCATTTTCTTCTTACAAAAAAACCGCTTAAAATGATAATATATAAACTTGCCTCAAAAAAGCCTGGCTGGACGATAATGCCTCTCATTCACCATGGCTTCACTTGTAAGTTGGTGGCTTCCAATGTCGGGGTTGGTGCCACCAAAACTTCGTCGTCGACTTGCTCTGGTGCACTGCCTTCTATTCATTAATTTCTATAGCACTGGCGGTTTTTATTCCAATTTTCACTTTGTTGAACACAATTTCTCTTCTTCTATACCTCACTTCTTGTTCTTGCTCGAAAAATCAAGTATTTGAGCCTATTTACAACAAACCTTCCTCTGTTCCCTCTTACTGTCTTTATCCTCAATTTTCAGTCAAAAATGATTGTAAAGCATATATGTGTGCAACAAGGTTGTTTGTTCTCGTTTCTCTAATTTGGAGTCTTCTGAATTCTCCAACATGTTAATTAAGCTGTTTAGTTGCTTATTTATCACCTGTCACTTTACTGGTTATCCTAAATTCGTCGACTATCAAAATTAAATAATAGGGCACATTCTCACTTTTCCTTTATCTGAAATCACCATTTGAACTTGCTTTCCGTTTTTATATTCAAAATAACCTTGAGTAAATGGTGCAGCTCCATATTCGTATCCCTGATAGCTGTGGAGACGAAATCAACATTTTAAACTTTTTCTAAACTTTTACTCTTTTTCCTTATAATGTTAAATTATTTTCATCTCTCGGTTCCCTCGATTACCTTCTTATCTTTGCATTCCTTTTTGTTTTTTTTTAAGTCTTCATCAGGAAAGATTTCAATCATCAGTGACTAAATGTTTTTGGCATTTCGGTGTCACAAATTGGACAGACTTGTAGTTGTACTTATTGAACTGATTATCGCATCGGCTGGAGGAGTTCCTGGGAATGTGCAGAAGGCATTACTGAAGTGGATCTCTCTGGCGTGGACACTTACATTCTATATTCTTTTCCTACAATTAATTCTAAGAAACCTTAGTGTAACTCTGCTTGACCTCGTACTATTCGCAGCAAGGATGTTTGCCTTTTCAAACTCTAGAAACGCAGGTAAGTTATATTTCATCCCGGAATCGCAAAATCTATCTTCAGTAATACGAAATTTCTTTCCCCCATAGAAAATACTAACCTTTCTGGTTCCTCTTTCTCATGCCTTTTACCAAGGCATGCCTTCCTCATTCCTTTTCTCATGCCGTTTTGTCTTCTACTAAAGCCAAATTCTTAGCTCAAACCTTTGTATTTTAATTCCAGCTTAGGAGATTACAGAATTACTACTACTACTCCAACTGTAGTAGTAATTCTGCAATTAAATCTATTCTCAACCGGTACATTTAAAACCTCTCAAGTTTCCTAATCTATGCGCAGATCGCCGATACCGCTTTCTACTCGACATAATCTTCCACACAACTATGACATCATAGAAACCATACAACTCTAATCTTTCTCCATCCTTAAAATTGTTCTCTCTCTCTTTATTGTGATCTTTACAGGAAAGATCACATTACTTCTTTTTCCAAACAAGTTCCTTCAAAATTTCTTCTAGCTACCCCAGTTGCATACTGTTTGTAGGGGTGTTGTTCGCCCATGCATGGAGAATGAAACACA
>SEYY01011567.1:0-30498 GCA_009176605.1 Armadillidium nasatum | reverse complement strand
GAGAGAGAGAGAGAGAGAGAGAGAGAGAGAGAGAGAGAGAGAGAGAGAGAGAGAGAGAGAGAGAGAGAGAGAGAGAGAGAGAGAGAGAGAGAGAGAGAGAGAGAGAGAGAGAGAGAGAGAGAGAGAGAGAGAGAGAGAGAGAGAGAGAGAGAGAGAGAGAGAGAGAGAGAGAGAGAGAGAGAGAGAGAGAGAGAGAGAGAGAGAGAGAGAGAGAGAGAGAGAGAGAGAGAGAGAGAGAGAGAGAGAGAGAAAGAGAGAGAGAGAGAGAGAGAGAGAGAGAGAGAGAGAGAGAGAGAGAGAGAGAGAGAGAGAGAGATGGAGAGAGAGAGAGAGAGAGAGAGAATGGGTATGTTTGTGAGGGTATTGTGGCTGGCACCACCTTAAAAAAGTCTGAAAAGTGAGAACTGAAATATATATATATATATATATATATATATATATATATATATATATATATATATATATATATATATATATATATATATATATATATATATATATATATATATATATATATATATATTCACAAGTTACAAGCGTGATCGTTTTTATAACCGGCTTCGTTTTTGAATAGTTCTAGAATGACGCTACAAAATTGCTTCATATATCGATATATGTAAGGATTGCACGATATCGATATAATCGATATCGTCCCTTTTATATCGATATTATTTTAATTAAATTACATTTAGAAAAAATCAATTATTGTCAATACAACTTTACTCCAAGATGCTGACTATATATATATATATATATATATATATATATATATATATATATATATATATATATATATATATATATATATATATATATATATATATATATATATATATATAATGTACCTTAATATAAATAGCGAAGTATTCAAATTTTTTGCTGATTGACCTTAAGATTAAATCAAATAATCTGATGATTGATAATTTTTCAGAATGTTTCGTTTTTATTAAAGCTGGATACAAATGATACAAAGTTTCCCAATCTCTTCTTACAGCCAATGACTTTTCCTTAGTGCCAAGAATTACGTACAATGCTCCTGTAAAAGTAAAAATGGTACTGTTAAAGAATACAGTGAAAAGAAATAAAGATACAATGACAAATGGAATTAAAAGTTTAGTTATAAGATAGGAATAATAGATATAGAATCGCTGACAAACTACAAAATTAGGTTACTGAGAAGAGTTCAGAATTGCATGACATATGCTGAAGGTGTTTCGAACATGAAATTCCTGAAAGAAGAAAGAAAGAAAGAAAAAAAAAAAAAAAAAAAAAAAAAAAAAAAAAAAAAAAAAAAAAAAAAAAAAATTTTTTTTTTTACATATATTCCTCTTAAAATAATAATTTTAGCTTCACAAAGCATTTTGCTTCAAATATTTTAAAAATATTACAAATAGCTTATCTTTTATAAGTTTTAAATATGATACACATATAAATATTCTATTAATGTATATAGTAATAGAAATGCATACATAAAGGGACTGCTAAAAAATAATCTACAGCTTAAATAATATTTCCAGGCTTAATGACTACAAAGAGAAAATCTCTTATAGTTTTCAAAATTTCTAGGAGTTCCAAGTTCTTTATGCTGGTATGTGAATGCGTAAACAATCTAAATCAAGTGTAAAATAATTTCTTTAGAATCGGCTTTATTTTAAGGGACTTTCCAGCTAATATTCGAGTCAATTCTCAAACTTTATTCAGACTGTACAATAACAGGTTTTTAATTTTACAGTAGGTCCTATGTTACTAAATTAAATAATAATAATATTGTAATTGTGCATTTCTCTGAAAAGGGCCGGTTGCTAGGGGAAAACACTGTGATTTCCTCTGAGCATATATATTTTATTTCATTTAAAAAATATAATAAGTTATAATAAATCACTACAAAAGTAACAAAATCTAGAAATAATAATGATAATAATGCTAGTAATAATACCAAATTTTATAATATCATTCACTACAATATACTAATAATAATAACAATAATATTTACACTAATTATAGTAATGATGATAATAATAACTAATAATAGTAATCATAATTTAATAACAATGATAACTATGATGATGCTGATAATTATGGTAATAATACTAATAATAATTTTAATGATAATTTTAACAATAATGATGACGATAATACGAGTAAAATAATTAATAATTATTATTATTATGATTACGCATATTTATACTTGTTAATAAAAATTACATATAGAATGAAAATACTAAAATAAGAATATTAATAATAACAAAAACAGTAAAAATAAATAATAATAATAATTGCAATAATAGAAAAAATAGTATTGGTGAATAATGTAAAATATCTAATTTTAATAATAATGATAATGATTAATAATAATAATAATAATAATAATAATAATAATAATAATAATAATAATAATAAATAATAATTATAGTAGTTCAGTATGAATTTATGTAAATTTCTTAAATTTTATGTCCATATAATATTATTGATCTTTCAATTTTTGTATGACAAAGTAGTAGCTTATTCCTTGTCTTGCTTTAGTAAGTCTGTAGAAAGGAGTTTTTAGGTTGGTGATGTTTCGTAGGATTATTCCTAGTTTAGTTTTATTTTTTAGGTGGTTTGTTTATAGGATTTCACATGTATTACTGTTTATTAATTTGTGTATTTCCTTTAGGAGAGAAAGATTTATAAGATGATCAAAATGCAATAGATTAAGTTTTTTGAATAAGGGTGGTGTACGACTATAAAAATCTCTGCTGCCACTTAGGAGCCTTATGATTCGTTTTTTCATTGTTATGATTTGATATGTGTTTGTTTTGGGTGCTATTCCATATACGGATATATTTTTAGCAATACATACAGTGGAATGGACTTTGCTAATTTTGTAAGGGTGTACATATACTTTACAAATTTATTTATTAATGTGTTTATGTGTTCTTTAAATGTTAATTTTTCATCTATTGTGACTTTCAGGATATTTGCGAAACTTGTACTGGATAGTTCAATATCGTTTACCTTAATTTTAAAATTATTTTCTACGTTATTATTACTTATTATAAAGTAACGAGGTTTGTTAAATGTTTAATGATAGTTTATTTGCGTCGATCCACCTCGTGATGATTGTTAAAAGTTCTTTTAACTATTTTGGAGAGAGTTTCAGGGTTTATGTCACTGATTAACATAGATATATCATTTGTGAAAGAGACAGGGGAGTTCTGTGAGTTTATTAAATATCTTGTATATATTGAAAGTAAAAGTGGTGCTAGTATGGACCCCTGTGGAACACCAGCTTTTATTAGTTGGGCGTTAGAAAGTATATCACCCAACTTTACTTATTGTTTTCTTAATAGTACAGATGAGCCACTAAAATGTTAATTGGCGGTGTTTTTTGTAAACTGAAAAATAGTGGAAAGAATTACAAAGCATATGTGAAAAGGTATTTTTCTTTGTAAAGACGAACAGCTATTTACTTTGAAAACCCCTTAGAACTACTAATCTCTTATAGGCTTTTTATAAAGATAAAAGGAAATCTTTCCAAGTGTATCCAAGAAAACTTTTCTTTCTGTTTTTAAAGTTGCATTCAATTTTGAGAAAGATGGTGAAAATAGAACATGATATATCTTATTTTTGCCCAATTGGAAATATTATGAATTCATTTCCGTCAAGTTTAACGTTGCAGAAGTTAAAATTTTTTAATGAAACAGGTACTTTTATAATGAAAAGGAAAATACAAAGTAAGGAAAACAGGATTGAAAATTTTTGATGAACATAAAAAAGTTAAACAAAATCTTGTGGAAAACTATAATCAATAATATTAATTTAGTAAAGACAGAATAATCTATTATCCAATTGGCTAAAAATAAAATGCTTAAAATATATATAGTTGCGCACCGTGAGACAAATAAGGCTTGAAGAAAGAGGAATCATTTTAATTTATTAAGGCAAATTAAATTGCAAATGAATTATATATATATATATATATATATATATATATATATATATATATATATATATATATATATATATATATATATATATATATATATATATATATATATATATATATATATATATATCCTCCGGTCAGTGGTGGCCGGCGTGTCCAGATACACGGCGTTTGAAAGTATGCAAGTCAAAGGAAGTTGGGAAAACAGATAAAGGGAGTGTATTCCAGACTTTACCAGTAGAGTATATGTAAGATTGAGCATAGCGGTTAAGTCTGGGGTCGGAGAGTTGGACAGAGAAAGGATGAGACTGTGTAGAAAGTCGTGTCGCCCGGGTTTTTCTCAATGGAGGAGGTATGAGACGAGAGAGTTCAGAAGAGCAATGTCAGTTGTAATAGCGATAGTATAGAGAGAGTGACGCAACAATTCGACGGGAAGAAAGAGATTGGAGAGAGCTAGTAAGAGCAGGAGAGTTGATGAGACGAAATGCCCTAGACTCCACCTTCTCAAGGAGAACTGTATGAGTGGATCCACCCCAGATGTGTGAAGCATACTCCATACAGGGACGAACAACACCCCTATACAGAGCAAGCAACTGGGTGGAGTGAAGTAATTCTGAAGGCGCCTAAGAACATTCAACCTCTTAGAAGCTTGTTTAGAGAGAGAAATAATGTGATCTTTCCAAGAAAGATTAAGAGAAAAAGAAACACCAAGAATACTAAGAACAGAAGAAGGTTTGAGTTGTGTCGAAGATATCGTAGTTTTGTGGAAGATTGTGTCGAGTGGAGAGATGGAGGAACTGAGTTTTTGAGGCATTGAAAACAACCATGTTTTCTCTGCCCCAATTTGAAATACGTGAAAGATCAGAGGTTAGTTGCTCCAAGGCTACCCTTCTCCAGTCTAATAACTGCTGTTGGGATGGACGTCTTTCAAACTGAAAGGAGTAATGAAGTGTGGAGTCATCAGCATAGGAGTGGATAGGAGATGAAGTAATAGAAAGAAGATCATTAATGAAAAGTAGAAAAAGTGTTGGGGATAGAACAGAACCCTGAGGAACACCACTGTTAATAGGTTTAAAGGAAGAACGGTGGCCGTCTACAACAGCAGCTATAGAACGACCGGAAAGAAAATTAGAGAGAAGATCACAAAGGGAAGGATAGATACCAAAAGAGGGGAGTTTAGAAATTAAAGCTTTGTGCCAAGAGAGTTTGAAAGTAGGACAGTTTATTTATCTTTTAGCCTTTGACTCAACCCTATCCAGAATAGAGGAGGAGCCGGAGACCCCCCCCCAAATGTGAGAACAGTACTCCATACAAGGGCGAATAAGACCCTTATATATTTGGAGTAACTATTCAGAAGAAAAAAATTCTCGCAATCTGAACAGAATTCCCAGCTTCTTAGAGGCCGCTTTAGCAACCATTGTGATGTGTGGTTTCAAAGACATTTTGTAGTTTATGATTAGACCAAGAATGTTAATGTTATTTACAGGTAAGACGGGAGAGCCATCGAAGAGGATAGGAAAGTTAGGAGGTGTTTTTGAGAGGGAGATGTGAAGTAGTTGAGTTTTTAAAGAGTTGAATTTCACAAGGTTGCTATGACCCCACAGGGAAATCCCATCCAGATCGGCAAGAATAGAATTGGAAAGTTGAAGACGAGTAGCAACTCTAGAAGCAAAAGAGGGAGCAGATTTGAAATGAGTAGAAGAATGTAGAGTTGAGTCATCAGCATAAGAATGAACAGAGTTAGAAGTGCAGTTGAGAAGATTGTTAATGAAAAGTAAGAATAAAGTTGGAGATAAAACAGAACCCTGAGGAACACCACAGTTGACAGAAAAAGAGGAAGAGGTCGCTCCATCTACAACTGCCGAAATGGAACGATCTGAGAGAAAACTAGACAAGAGTAAGCAAAGAGAAGGAGGAAACCCAAAGGAAGGGAGCTTGGAGAGCAGCGATGCATGCCATACCTGGTCAAAAGCCTTGGAAAAGGTCAAGCGCCACCACACAAGACTCCCGAATTCCCTAAGGGCAGAAGACCATAGATCAGTAAGATAGGAAAGTATGTCACCAGTTGACCTCGAGCGTCGAAAGCCATACTGGTGATCAGAGAGAAGAGAATGAGACTCCAAATGATCCAGGAAATGAGAGTTGAGGACAGTTTCAAAAATTTTAGACGGAACACAAGTGAGAGTTGTAGGTCGATAGTTAGAAGGGTCAGAGCGACTACCTTTTTTCGGGATCGGCTGAACAAATGCACGCTTCCAGCATTGATGAAAAGTATTAGTATATGGCATAGAGAGTAGAGCTGAACGAGGATCGGCGCTAACTCGGAATATAGTACCGTGGACAGCCGAAGCCAATACATTAATAAAAAATTCAAAATCCAGATCCCGATCCCTAATCCCCCCCAAAAAAATTCGTAATCCTGATTCCGAATAATTTTCAATCCCGTACGATCACTGGTTTGTTAGCTTCTGAGATCATTAACGAAAAGTAGGAATAGAGTAGGTCAAAAGACAGAACCCTGAGAAACACCACTATTGACAGGAAGTTAAGAAGAAGTCGCTCCATCGACAACAATCGAAATTGAACGATTAGAAAGAAAGCTAGTCATAGGTGAGCAACGAGAAAGAGGAAACCCGAAGGACGGGAACTTGGTAGGCAGTGACGCATGCATACCCGGTCAAACGCCTAGATATGTCAATCGACACCACGCAAGTTCCCCATGATCCCTAAGGGCAGAAGACCATAGATCTGTGAGATATGAAAGAATATCACCAGTAGACCTCGAACGTTGAAAGCCATATTGATGATCAGAAAGAAGGGAATGGGATTCCCCCCCCCAAAAAAAAAAAAAAAAAAATAAAACTAGAAATAATGGGATGCTAAAACTGAAATCTAAATTTAAGTTAAAATTAAATTAAAATCGTAACTAATAAGTGAACATATTAATTATTATTAACATATTAAAGTGAACACTTTAATAAATAGAAATAATAACCAGAATCCTAAAAATATGTAAAAAATTAGTTACACACATTTTAAATAGTTTAAGTGAACTAACCTACAGTATATAAAATGATAAATGTGTTCTGCAATTCAAAAAACTAGCCATAATTGTAAAATTTAAAAAAAATAAAAATTAAAAAAAAACATTTTGGAGTTAAAACGTGGTTATCTTTAGAAAACGTCGATGATTTGTACTAAAAAAGAAAACCCTTATGATTGTAGCTATTAAAAAATATTTCTCTTAACTGCAAAAATAATTAAAAAGTTAAATCCATTAAAAGGATTATTTTAACTACTAAATAATTAATAGTATTTCTACTGGACAACGCTTAGTAAGTACTGTTAAAGAGAAAGCAAATGATTATTTTGAAAATGGAATTCAAAATATACTACACAGAAATTATAGCTTTTTAAATAACCTCTAATAATAAATATCAGAATAAAATAAATTAGTTTCATTTTACTACTTAAAATCCGAAAGTACAAAACTTAAAAAATAATAGAAATTACCTTTTATTTCTTTGTGGTCAGCTACAGGATCCTTCTTCAAAATATCAATTAAATCAGGGATCAATAATTTATAAGAATAGGGAAACAGGCGGAAGAAATAGTTCAAACTACCTTGAGATTTTCGTCTCACCTGAAAAGGAGTAATAATAATAATAATAATAATAATAATAATAATAATAATAATAATAATAATAATAATAATAAAAATTATAATAATAATAATAATAATAATAATAATAATAATAATAAATGGGGTTATTTAGAAAAAGTGATAATTGCAAAATTACAAAAGTCTTTGCTTTATATTAATGGCTCACAGTTCTTATTTTCAATGAAGGTAAATAAAAAAGAAAATTTATTGATGAACTAATACAGTAAATAGCAAACTTTTTTCAAATATATCAATTTATTAATTACATAGAAAACATTTTTTAATTATATGACCCACTAGCTTTTCTATGGGTTTAGACCCTTGTATGCGCAGTCATGGAGTTAATTCATTTATTAAACAATTTTCCATATATATATATATATATATATAATATATATATATATATATATATATATATATATATATATATATATAATATATATATATATATATATATATATATATATATATATATATTAGGGTTGGAGTGAAGTATCGGTATCGGTAAGTATCGGCATATTTTTCAATATCGATATCGGCAAATTTTTTGGATAAGAGTAAAGTATCGGTATCGGTATTAGTATCGGCATATTTTTAGGTATCGGTATCGGTTTCGGTAAAAATTTTGGTATCGCTCCATCCCTAATATATATATATATATATATATATATATATAATATATATATATATATATATATATATATATATATATATATATATATATATTATATATTATATTTAATCTTCTTAAAAGTCATTTAGGTAACACAAAACATTTGCAGTTCTTTGTGAAACAACCAGAAAAATTAAAAATTAAGTTATTTGAAATTTAGTAATAAAGAAAATGAACTTACTATTTAATAACTTATTATTTAATAAGAAATAAAAAAAAGTTACCATATATAAAATTCTCATTCCAAGAATGGCTGCGACTTTTCGAAATTTAAAATTCACATATTAAAATATACTGTAGGCTAATATAGAAAATTAAACCCTCGTTTATTATTATTTTCAATCTCTCTTTACCTCTCTTTGAGATTCACTATCGTTCTCCTCTTTTGCTCTTGATCTCCCCTTTTTTTTATATTTTTCCTCTCCTCTTGCATTATCTACCTCTCTCTCCCTCTACTTCTATTTGTCTTACCATTTTCCTATTCATTTTACTCTCCCACATTTTTCCTTTTCCTTTTTCTCTCTCTCTCTCCCTGTACTTCCTTTCTTTTCTTTATCTATTCTTCATGTTCCCTTCCTTCTCACTCTCTATATTACTTCTCATTTTCTTATCCCTTTCTTTTCAGTTACTCCCTCTCTCTTCCTCACTTACTCTCTTTTTATTCTTTCATTCTCCTTATCTTATCTTCTCTTAATATCACTTTAGTTCTAATTTATGACATTTCTCCTTCCTTTTTTTTTTTTGTCCTTTTTCTTTTTGTTTTATACCTCTTTCACTCGCTTTCCATTCTTTCTCTCTTTCTGCTTCTGTTTTTCTTTCTCTTTCTCCTCTCCTTTTCTATATCACTTCCCATCAATTTCTCTCGCCCTTTCTGTATCACCATCATTCTCTCCCTATCCTTATTATTCTCCTTTTTCTCCCACCCCTCTTCTTTTCTCTATTTTTTCTATCTTCTATTTCTTATCTCTCTCACACTTTTCTTCTTTCTTTCCCATAAATTTTCTCTGTTTTATTCTTTTATCACTTTCCTATATTTCATCTCTTGCACATTTTCGATCATTTCTCACTTTCAAATTGTAAGTCGAACCTTCCAATCACAAACTAAACCATCCTAGGGGCAACTGACTCTACATTTTTATATTTTCGTGTTCAAGTTTAATTTACACTTATTATATATAAATATAACCTGCACAACTTAAGTCTAATAAAAATATTGACTGTTCACATTATCATGATCAGTAAATATCTTTTATCATAATACAAATACTTGTTCCTCAAACCTAGAATACATCTTCATAAATTTTCCCCAAGTAACTACAAAACTCCAAAATAAACAATGTCTATTGACCACCTTGGCAATTCATCTAATAATTCAAATATTAAATTATGTTCCCTCTTCCTACCCAGTTGATTAAAAGATCTATATAAAGAATCTGAGTGTTTCAAATTAGTGTGTTTTCGAAACACCATGAAGACTTAACAAACCTTCTTTCTACCTGTAATTTTGGCTTCTCTAGTATTGTGCTTACAGACACATTATTGAATCATAATAACAAAGATCTGCTCGAGTTTGCAGCCTATGACCTGTTCAGTGTTTACCAAGAGGGGGGGAAGCGGGGGGGGGGGGAAATCAATATGTATTAAAAAGGGCCCTAGAGCAAAAGAAATACTATCAATTGTTAATAAGGAAGTAGGGGTACTTGCGGTGCCCTTCGATGAAGTAATCATGAAAATTAACTTAGGAGAATACAGACCACCACAAGGAAGCAAAATAAATTTCGTAATTTCGACAAATATGTAGTACCGCACTGCAAAAAGGAATCTCATTAATAGCTGGGGACTTTCACATTTATGTATCATTCAAAAATATTATCTCATTGTAAAAGTTTACTGACACCATAGCATCAAATGGTTTTGTAAATTACATAACAAGGATGACAAGGCCAAATAAAAACTAAAAACTCTACAACAATCTATCATATATGGTCAAACAAGATTAAACAAAATTCAGTACACTATAAACACATATTTCTGACCACTACCTTTGTGTATTAATGCTAGAATCAGCAACTCTTTCAAAGGAAAAGAAGAAAATAGCTTTTAGATTTACATCTGATAATCGTAAACATAAATTTCTAAACCAAATAAAGACAACATATTTTTCTTTCATGCAGTGACAATGTTTCAGTTGATGAAAAATTCAAAAAATTTCAGCCACACATTCTACAGAATTTATGACAAACATTTCCCCATAAAATACAAAGCTTCTACAGAAAATACTTATGAATAAATAGTTAATGAAGTCGTTGCTAAATTCAATTAGAAAAAGCATAAACTGTTTAAAGGTGTCAAGAAAGGCATTATACAAATGCAAATTCACACAACATATTCTTCATTACTGAAAAAGCTAATAAAAAAATCTTAAAGTTGCATACTTTGAAAAACAAATTTAAAACAAACACAAAACGATATCCAATCAACATTTGATTCGATAAATAATATCTTAGATCATCACCAAAGTTATGAAATTGCAATTCCAGATATAAAAATAAAGACGAGATAGTAGCTGATAAGCAACGCATAGTCAATGAATTAAATTCCTATTTTACAACCTCAGGAGCAAAGGTGGCAACAGGGATTCTCCAAACAAATGTATCCTTTACAAAAGTCCTAGAAGCGCACAAAGGTCAAAAATGTTCTTTCACACGTAAATATAAAGATCAAAATTCAAGTGTGCGGTAAATAGTTTGAAAAAACAAATACTCCAACATTCATAATGTATCAAACTGGATTTACAAATACTTCATAAATGAAATAGCAATCTCCGACAATATTTCACTTGAGCTAGTTCACTTTCCAGAGGAACTGAAAATAAGTAGTCACCTCCATTCTCAAACTGGTAACACCTCAGTTCTTAATAACTTCCGTCAGATCTCAATTCTACATTAAAGTGGTAAATTCTCAAGAAATGAGTGCATAAGAAACTTATATATATATATATATATATATAATATATATATATATATATATATATATATATATATATATATATATATATATATATATATAATATATATATATATATTATATATTATATATATATTAAAAGAAATTACCTCCTATCATTAACTCAGTTTGTATTTACAAAAAAATCGCTGTACAAAATATGCCCTAATTCTCCCTACAGAAAATATATATAGAGCACAGAATGACAAACAAACAAACATACTAATGCTAATAGACTTTTTCAAAGGCACTTGATGTTCTTCACAACTTACTCTTACATAAATTAGATTGGTTTGGTATTTTGAAATACTACTTAATACCTGGTTACTGTTATATTTATCAGGTAGAATGTAATGCATTAAATTAGGAGATATCATCCCCCTTCATTCCAATTTCTAAATGGGGTGTATCAGGGATCTAATTTGGGTCCACTATTTAAGAAAACATATTAATGACATCCAAAACTGTCAAATTTCCTTACACTTTCAATACGCTGATGATAATGATATTCTAGCAACTGACCATAATTTAGATACCCTAAACAGAAAATTAAATAACATATTAGAAATTTTGTAACATGGGTGGAGGAAACAGGCTTTCACTGAACTTACAGAAAACACTATACCTAACAATAACAAACATTAATACTTTCTCATTATGTTAATTAAATATTATGGTAAGAGATATAAACATAAATCTTCAAGACTATTAAGAGTTATTTTTGATGATGAATGAGAAACTAGCCTTCAAAAGCACAAAATTAGTCTTACAAAGAAACTTTCATATGAAAACCATGCATTTCTAAGGATAAAAAATTTATTTCAAAATATATACTAAATAATCTATATTACAGGCTTGTGTATCCCCATCTCCTCAATAATTTACCAATATGAAGATATGCATGTAAATACCTGCTACACCCCTTTATAACATTACTTAAAAAAATAATTATAATTTGTGTATTTTCTAGATCTCGTAATTACTATGAAATACAAGCACACTCTTCAAAAAATTATCCATACTCGAATTACAAAATACCCACATTTTCAGTCATAAACAGAATGCCAAATGAATTACTGACAAATTTAAAATTATAATGCACAACCAAAAAATGAAAAGACAAAATTGAGCAGCAGAAATTGATATAATATATAAATACATATATATAATTATATATATATATATAATATATATATATAATATATATATATATATATATATATATAATATATAATATATATGGCTTTTTTTTTTAAATGCCTAATTTGAGTGTTCGTGGGGCTGGGCGTGGACGGGGGCTTTCTATTACCTTTGCTAACGTTCGTGGCCTTCGTTCTAACCTCGCGTCTGTTGAACACTACCTCACTACCTCTCTTCCTAACCTTTTACTTCTGTCTGAGACCCAGCTGGACAGGGATTCTTTCTCTAGCAATCTTAATGTCTCTAACTACAACTTTTTTCACAATTTCCGTCTAAATGGTGGAGTCTGTGCCTATATTAACATTAACACTCCTGTGACACGTCTCGTAAATCTAGAATCTCCTAATTTCGATGTTTTATGGCTTAAAATCTGTCTTCCTACTACTACAATTATCTTGTGCTTCTGCTACTGCTCCCTAATGGAACAGATTTTCCAATCTTTTTTCAATATCTTACTACTTCTCACGAGACTGTCACTTCTTCTCATCCAAATGCTGAGGTCCTCTATTTAGGGGATTTCAACGTACACCACACTGAATGGTTGGGTTCCTCTCATACTGATACAGGTGGGAGGGAGGCCAATTCATTCAGCATTCTTAACGATCTGGAGCAGTTGATTAGGGAACCCACACACATTCCAGATCGTCCTAACCAATTCTTGAATACACTTGATTTATGCTTCACCACTACTCCTTCTAGTTATAAATACACCATTTCCCTCCTATTGGTAACTCTGACCATAATCTTATAGCTCTTAGTTATAATGCTTTCTCTCCAACAGCTCCACCATGCCCTAAACGTACTTTCTGGCACTTTAATCGGGCTAATTGGGGGCAATGCGCCGCTTCTTTGCTAACTATCATTGGAGTGAATCTTGCTTTGTCTCGGGGGATGCTTCTGTCTCTGCTGAAAAGGTAGGGGCAGTAATCCTTGAAGGGATGGGCAGATTCATTCCATCTTCAACTAAATCTTTTTCTCCTCAAAATCCATGGTTCGATGGCAATTGTTCTCTTGCCCTCCGGGAGAGAGACAATGCTTATCGTGAATGGAAAAACTCTCCTTCTCCTATCACTCTTGCTAATTTTCATTCAGCCGGAATCGATGCAGGGATGTTCTTCGACGGACTAAGCGTACTTTCATTAAAAGGAAGTGCGCTGACCTCCATGGCTCTCCTACTGATAAAAATTTCTGCCTCTTGTCAAAAATATCTCTAACAACTTCTGTAAATCTGCCTTTCCTCCTCTTATTCGCTCTGATGGTTCTGTAGCTAATACTTCTTCTGAAAAGGCTAATCTCTTCGGCCTCCTTTTTTCATCTAATTCCACCCTGCTCGATTCTGGCATCCCTCCTCCTACTCCTTCTCCTCTCAGGTGTCCCATGCCTCTACCTATAATTACTCATGATCGGGTGCATGGGATCCTGAAATCTATGAACGTCAGGAAGGCCAGTGGCCCGGATGGCATTCCCCTCGTGTTCTGAGGGAGTGTGCTTCCGAGTTAACGCCTGTCCTCGTTCAACTCTACTCTCTATGCCTTAATACTAATACTTTTCCTCTATGCTGGAAGCGTGCGTTTGTTCAAGCCGATCCCGAAAAAAGGTAGCCGCTCTGACCCTTCTAACTATCGACCTATAGCTCTCACTTGTGTTCTATCTAAAATTTTTGAAACTCTCCTCAACTCTCATTTCCTGGATCATTTGGAGTCTCATTCTCTTCTCTCTGATCACCAGTATGGCTTTCGTCGCTCGAGGTCAACTGGTGACAAACTTTCCTATCTTACTGATCTATGGTCTTCTGCCCTTAGGGACTTCGGGGAGTCTTGTGTGGTGGCGCTTGACATATCCAAGGCTTTCGACCGGGTATGGCATGCGTCACTACTCTCTAAGCTCCCTTCCTTTGGGTTTCCTCCTTCCCTTTGCTTACTCTTGTCTAGTTTTCTCTCAGATCGTTCCATTTCGGCAGTTGTAGATGGAGCGACCTCTTCCTCCTTTTTTGTCAACTGTGGTGTTCCTCAGGGTTCTGTTTTATCTCCAACCTTATTCTTACTTTTCATTAACGATCTTCTCCACTGCACTTCTAACTCTGTTCACTCTTATGCTGATGATTCAACTCTACATTCTTCTACTTATTTCAAATCTGCTCCCTCTTTTGCTTCTAGACTTGCTTCTCGTTTTCAACTTTCCGATTCTATTCTTGCCGATCTGGATGGAATTTCCCGGTGGGGTCATAGCAACCTTGTGAAATTCAACTCTTTAAAAACTCAACTTCTTTACATCTCCCTCTCAAAAACACCTCCTAACTTTCCTATCCTCTTCGATGGCTCTCCCGTCTCACCTGTAAATAACATTAACATTCTTGGTCTAAACATAAACAACAAACTGTCTTGGAAACCACATATCACAATGGTTGCTAAAAGCTGCCTCTAAGAAGCTGGGAGTTCTGTTCAGGTTGCGAGAATTTTTTTTTCTTCTGAGCAGTTACTCCAGATATATAAGGGTCTTATTCGCCCTTGTATGGAGTACTGTTCTCACATTTGGGGGCTCTGGCTCCTCCTCTCTTCTGGATAGGGTTGAGTCAAAAGCTATGAGATTAATAAACTGTCCCCTACTTTCAAACTCTCTTGACCCTCTGTCCCTGCGACGTGACGTTGGCGCGCTATCTCTTTTCTACAGGTACTACAATGGCAGGTGCTCGAGGGAATTGGCCTCTCGCATTCCTCCACCGTTGCGTCGTCCTCGTTGCACAAGGGGTGCCCTGCTTTCGCACCAATTTTGTGTGGACGTTGGGAATCCCAGGCTAGCCCGTTGTGGTACCTCCTTCTTTCCAGCCACCTCTATTCTGTGGAATTCTCTACCATCATCTATTTTTTCCAACTGTATTTAATCTTCCACTCTTTTCAAGTCTTCCGTCTGCGACCACCTGAGGGCTGTGCGTTAGGTGTGTGTGTTTGTGTGAGTTTGTCCTTGTGTGTGTGCCCCCTCCTTGAAAAGGGCTCTGCCCGTGAGTGGTGGCGTTTTGTAAAAAAAAAAAAAAAAAAAAAAAAAAAAAAAAAAAAAAAAATAAAATATATATATATATATATATATATATATATATTATATATATATATATATATATTATATATATATATATATATATATATTATATATATATATATATATATATATATATATATATATATATATTCTTTCTCCTAACAATCACTTTTTTATTATTTAAAAACACAACAGTTTAAATCAACTTTATTGATGACATTATTTGCTCTTATCAATTTGACAGATCCTAGCTTTCGTGGAATATTTTCATTCCACCTCTTTCAGGGTATGTCAAGAAGAGAGTTGTTTTGTTGACTAAATTTCTTAGTTATGAGTTCTGGTTTGGTTGGTTGTTTAATTCGTTCTTTCCCGCCCATTCTTCCAAGGTATGTTTGATGTTGTCACAAGATGAGGACTGCTTTAAATAGTTGTTTGTGATATTGTCTATTTTATAGTTACCAATGTCTCGATTGAAATTTTTACTGTTTTTTATTGCGAATGCTTCGTAAAACTTTCGGAAATTATGGTTGTTAATATATTTTATTGCTTTAAAGTTATCTATTTTAATCATATGTCCTTCTTTATGCAGGTGGGATATTAATGGTGATTGCTGGTTATAAGTGCGAAGATCATATGAATGTTGATATCTACGTCGATTGATGTCTGTGGTCTCCCCAATGTAAACTTCATTGCAAGAGTTACATGGAATTCCATAGATGGCGGATTGCGATTTGTTGTCTATTTTTGGTTTGAATAATTTACCCAGGGTGTTACCATATTTAGTTACAATATTAATGTTCTCAAATTTTAAATTTACATCTGAATTTAATATTAATGTTTCATTGTAATTATTAAACTTATTGTTTTTTGTGTTTGAGTTATTATCCTTATTAAATATTTTTTTGGCTTTATTAATGCTACTATAAATAGTGTTTGAAGGGTACGATAACTTGGTGAAAGTATCGACTATAGTTTTAATTTCATGATTAAGGTTTTGAAGACTACATATACGTAGTGCTCTTAAAGTTAGGGTTATGATTACTCCTTTTTTAATTTTGGTACTATGGTTTGAATACCAGTGTATATATTTAGGGTTGTGCGTAGGTTTTTTATATATAGAGAAGTTTATATTAGTAGGTGACTGCCAATTTATTAGTATATCTAAATATGGTAATGTGTTGTTTTTTTGAATGTTCTATAGTAAATTTAATAGTGGGAGTTATGTTATTAATAAAATTATGGAACTCTCCAATGTTGAAGGATTTTTGGTGAATGAATAATATATCATCTACGTAGCGTAGCCAAGTGCATTGATTGTATTCGGGATACCTAAAGATGTGTTGTATTTCGATTAATTCAAGAAAGATGCAACTTATTATATGTTAAGTGTATATGCATTTCTTCGTATAATCGGATGTATATTTTCATTTACATTGGGAGTAACAGACATTTATATATAAGTATATACTTTTTTGTTTTTGTTATTTTTTTACACACACAATTTATTTAAATTTGATATTAACAAGCAATGCTCTTATCAATCTACATTTGAGTTGAGAGGCCGAATATAAATATTTTCCTATATATTGTAGGCAACTGTAAATCATCAGAAACAACTTTCTTTGTTTCTTACTAAACCTCCCATATTTCCATCTAACTAAAAAGGTGTTCATATAGATAGGATCTAGGTCTATACATTTAAGTAGACTTTGTGACAGTTTCTTTTGTCATATACTGAAGGAGACAGAGGTGGGTTTTAACATTATAAAAAATATACTGTAAATAATCTTTTTATAACGCTTTTGTATATACACGAGGGATGCAAATAAAGTAGTTGCAACGTAAATGAGAAAGTCGAAAAGTCGAATATGGGCACCGTTCGATGGCTGTAGTGTAAATATATGGGTGACTTAAAGGAGTCAATCGAGTCAGAAGGGTATGCTGTGACGGAGTTTGAAGTAAAGTGTTGTTTGTACAGCTCTAAAGCATGTTTACAAAAATGATCAGGTCGTGGATTAAAATCGAGGTAACAGCCAAATCAAAAATGAGCGGGAATGTTAACAGGGATTACGTGAAGGCTGTGGCATCAAAGCGTTACCTTAGAGGAGGGTTGTACGATGGGTCAAAGCATTTCGTGCGGGTTGGAATGAGACAGAGAATTTACCCCGCACGGGTCGCCACGTCCATATTTGATCATCAGATAAGATATGGAGAGAGCTCTCCTTACAACAGACCGTCGATGGACTATCCCGAGAATTATCCGTAGAAGTAGATAGTCTCAGGCATCAAACAATGTCGCACCCCCTGAAGAAAAACTGAACATGAGGAAAAGTTGCTTAACGTTGGGTTCCACATTGACCTACCGAAGTACAAAAATGGCACCGGTATGTACTGAATAGTTACAATTCATCTTGAGATATACCGCAATGAATGCAGGGGACGCATTTCTGCAGAGTATTGTGGCCAGTGATGAGACTTGGGAACAGGTCTACGAGACTGAATTAAAGAGCCAGTCAAATGAATGGAGTAACCGAGAATCTCTGCGTTTACAGAAAGTTCAAAAGTAAACCCAGTCGGTGAAGGTTATGCTGGTTACGGCATGCGACAAAAAGGGTGTCTTCCTTAGTCATGCTGTGCCTGCAGGTGAAACCGTCAACGTACCGTACTATTGAAGATTGCTTGAGCCCTATCTGTCTCCGGCTATGAGCCGTAAACGTCCACTTTTCTTGCGAAACATTCACTTTATCATCTTGCATAACAACGCTCGTGACCATGAGGCAGAAAATATAACCAATCTCTTGCGACGGTGGCATTGGGAGGTCTTGCACACCCTCCGTAATCACCTGACAGGAGTTCTTGTGACTTCGGCCTGTTTTCTCAGTTGAAGAAAACCCACTGAGGCATTCGATTTCATGACGTTCCATTCGTGTTCATAGCAGAAAAGAGCGCTTTCGCTGCGATCAATACACACTACCTTGTTAACGACATCCAATGGCTTCCCAACATTTGGCAAAAGGTACAAAACTTAATTGGTGATTATATTGAAGGGATGTAATGCAATTTCGTTCGTAAGTTCGATAAAACTTTGTGTACGAGCTGTGGTGACACATTTTTATATCCCTCGTATATATCATTTTGAAAAGCGTTAGATTTGAAGTTTATTACACCCATTCATTGCAAGACGGTCTCACAGTTAAGAATGAGAGTGTAAGAATGGATGTTGAGTGGAATTTGAAGCCTTCAAACAGAATTGGGGAAACAATTAAGAGGGAAAAGAGAGGGATTATTATATTCTCTTTATCCTCTCAATATTTTCCTCTCTTTCTCTAAATCGGAGGTGAAAAAAAATTATTTTCAACTGATCTCTATTCCTACACTTGTAAATAATACTAGTTATTAAAATGTTTTTATTTCTAGAGATGTACTGGAGCTCTGGCTCCGGCCTTTTTTACAACTCTTTGGCTCTAACTGGAGATCTCTTCTCTCTCTCCGCCAGAGTTTGGGGTAGTTTTAATTATTTTTAAATAATAAAACTGAACTTTTTTTTATTACCATGCAGGAAAGGAAGCAAAATAAAAAATATATTGTAAAGGGGTTGGGTTAAAGGTTTCAGGAGTGTGATGTGCTTATTAGGAGTAATATACATGAACTTTTACATTTGTTATGTTACAGTATAAACAGTGTGTAGCAATGGCTAAATTTTTAATTAAATGTAATTAGTTGTTACTTACAATTGCAGTATATATGAATAAATATAAGGAAAAGTAAAAGTACATAAGTGATTGTATTTCTTGTTATCCTTAATATGTGAGACTGTAAATGTGTGTACTTGTATATGAAGATTTTAATTTTTTTCGTACATGTGAATGCTTTAAAGATTTTTGTGTGTGCTAGAGTGTGATTATTTGTACGTATGTATGAATGTTTGTGTTTGTGCGGGTATGAAATCATATGAGCATTAAAATGTTTATGCGTGAGAATGTTTGAGTGTATTTATGAGTGTGTTTGTGTGTGTATGTGTTTGTATGGATGTGCGTGTATTTGCGGATGGATGAGTCTTACAGGCTTTACATAATTCACTGTTTCAGTGCATAAACAAAGATAATTTTTTCATAAAATAAAATTTTTTTTTCAGAAATATAATTTTCTTCATCTACATTTTAACATTTTTTTTAATTCTTTAATTTTTCTGTTTTTAATTTTTAATTTTTTATATTTTTAAAAAAATATTTTTAGAGAAATTTTTTAGATGATTTAAAATAATATAACAAAAGAAATATGTAACAAAATAATTTATTTATTAAAAAAGGGTGAAAATCATTTTTTAAAAAAAATTATATCCTGAAAGAAATATAGAAAGATAAAGAAAAGTTAAGGAAAGACAAAAAATGTTGAGTGGACATACGTTCATGCTAGTTTGTGTGAGCGAGCATATATATATATATTATATATATATATATATATATATATATATATATATATATATATATATATTATATATATATTATATATTATATATATATATATATATATATATATATATATATCTCAGTGATCGTACGGAATCGGAAATTATTCGGGATTACCATTTTTTTTTTGGGGGATTTTGAATTTTTATTATTAATGTACTGTCCACGGTCACTATTTACATTAGAGGCAAACAAGATCCACACGCTGAGGACGGTGAAGCCAGTAACCTCCGTAGGTTTTTTTTTTATTATTATTATTAATAAAAAAAAAAACATCTGACATTACTGCATAATGATTATTAAGCCAAATTTGTGCAGGGTAATTTGGGATACAAAAGCGGCTTTACTAAAATTTTAAAGAACTTAGATCGTTAACCTTAATAACATTCCTTATTTCCGTTTAGTCTTCTTCATCACGCAATCGCTGTCTTCGCTGTGTGTTATTTGCTCGACATATCACCGCAGTTAAGTGGTTAACTGCGGTGATATGTCGAGCTCAGCAGCCAATTGATATTCATGTTCTGTGTCTTTGTGTTTATTTTTGAACTCCCTGTGCTCCTTTAGGTCTGAGAAAGTGTTATAGGACACTGCGCGAACATTGCAATTTAACCAGATGAGCATATCTGCTTTCTGTGGCAGCAATCGAAAGCGCGTCAGTAATCACGCGTTTACCAACTTTGAATTGTCGTTCAGATGAAACGATACTCTGTGGTGCCGCGAGGAAACGTTGAGCAGCGTTTTTTTTCATCATCCAATAATTCAGTAGATCTTCTCTTGGCAACTGATCATCATCAGCCATGTATGCTTCGAGTTCCTTTTACGTAACTTCTTCAGGTAAAATGTTGCTAGCGACTAATTTATTGGTGTGTTGTGATGGACTATTATTATTGCCACCATCCATAAGTTTCACTGACTCGGCCCAGTAACAGCCTGATTTCATGAACATCGATAAACCAAGGCTATGTTGATCACTTTGATCGGTTGCTGCAATCCAGAGCTATCCATTTGCATCTGGTTGATACTCCTGAACAAGTTTTTTTAATTTCGAAACTGCATGTCCGTGAACTTCGTGGTCCCCGAAAATCTTCGCGACTTTGAAGCTCAGATCTGTGCGACTCAGATTTCTCGATGTTCACATATGCATCGTTGATCACTCCTATACAAATATATATCAATGTATTTAAGAAAAATCTGTCGTGTGATTTTGACAAAGCGAATCTCTGCATTTTACAATTTTTTTCGTAAAGCGTGCGCATGAAAGATTACCTCGCTTATGCAGCTTGTTTTCTTTTCTCCATCACTATTGTTGTTTCAAAGAGTGAAAGCAGTGAGTTCAGTGATTCAATTAAACCAGTAACTCGATGTCGGTTTCTGAGAGTAATCACGGTGATTTCAGATTCCTCTAAAATGGACAAAGCCAAGGCGATGGCCTCTTTTAACTGAAGCAGATGGCTTAACTCGATTTTGGTACTTTTCCACCGTGTAGCTTGCCTGAGAAGGAAAGCAATAGGCTGCTGATTCAGTGCATCAAATGCTTTGTATAGAGCTTCTTTGTATTCTTATCTGTTAGCGAAATCCTTTTCAACATTGCTGGCACGCTGAAGCATTTCAGCTACTGATTGCTACGCCATAATCCCTTTAGTAACAATTAAGTGAAATAAATGCAGAAAACAGTTAGCATCGTCGACTTGCCCAACTCTCATGAAAGCCACCATATTTGCAGCTGAATCACGCAGTACAAGGTGCAGCTTACCTTAGAGACCCCACTGTTCAATTAAGCTTCGAAGATCTGTAGTGATGTTTTTGACAGTATAGCGGTAAAATGCTGACTTGTATTGCAGAACGACCATTTTTCGTTGCCAGTTAGAATCAATGAAATGAATGACAAAACTCAAGTACGATTGTTGAGTGACAGAACTCCAAAAATCAATGTCAAAGCAAAACGATGACAGTTCTTCAGACAACAATACTGAAATTCTCCATCTTATTGATCAACTCTATAGACCCCCGGTATGATTATCTTTCACAATTTTCCTTCATTGAGTATGGTTGTATTTATATTGGAGACTAGTATTTATATAGACGATAAATTTACTAAAATGTTCGTTGTCCTACAGTTTTGTAAGGCAGTGCTTAGTTAGTTTACTTTGAGGCATTCTGCTTCCGGGTAATTCTTTGCAGAACCGCAGTAATAATCCATAGGCCCAAAGACAGACTGGCGACTGACGGTCCTCGATGTTGAATTTGAAGAATCAAGATCAACGTCATCGTCGAAATCAAGTTCGCCGCTAATAACTTCAGTTTCCATATCTGCAGCATTTTACACTGAGTGACTGCTTTGAAGAGTCCGCTTTCAAAGATATAACTGTGTATGTCGATTGGAGACGTTCTTTTTCACCGATTTTAAAACTTTCTTGCTTCTGCATTCTTCAAATTCCATTTTATGCTTCGACTGCAAATGAAATCATTCCTTGGTGAATATTCAATTTGATGTTTGCAGTTGACGTACCTCTGCATGGCTTCAGTTGACAAACTGCAATGCCTTATCCATGCTGTGCGGCTTAAAGTACTGACAAAATGAACTTCTCGGCTTTACAGGAACGCTGAATATATATATATATATATATATATATATATATATATATATATATATATAATATATATATATATATATATATATATATATATATATATATATATATATATATATATTAGTGATGGCATCCGCATCCGCACAAAATTCAACATCCGCATCCGCATCCGCATTTTCGAAAATTCAACATCCGCATCCGCACTTTCGGAAATTCAACATCCGCATCCGCATCCGCACTTTCAAAAATTCAACATCCGCATCCGCATCCGCACTTCTCCAAAATTCGACATCCGCATCCGCAAATTAGAAAATATGACATCCGATCCATCACTAATATATATATATATATATATATATATATATATATATATATATATATATATATATATATATATATATATATATATATATATATATATATATATATATATATATATATATATGCGAATTGTAGATCAAGAGTGAGGGTGAAGAGAGAACTATCGGATTGGTTTAGCATAGGAGTGGGATTGAGACAGGGGTTTGTAATATCTCCATGTTATTTAATCTATTGATGAATGGTTTACTTAGAAAAATGGAGAGAGAAGGGAAGAGTATTACGTTGAGAAATGTGGAGGGTGAATGTGAAGTGAATGTTTTACTTTTTGCAGATGATGCGGCATGTGTTGGTGGCAGAATCTGGAGAAAAGATGAGAATACTTGTGAGAGAGTTTGAAGGGAAATGTGCAAACACGAGATTGAAATTCAATCCAGCGAAGAATAAAGTTATGAGGATTGGAGGTGGGGATGAGGAAATGTGGAGGGAGGAATTGGTTTGTAGAAGTTTGAGAATGGAAACTTGAGGAGGTGAAAGAATTCAAATATCTAGTAATGTTGGGTGGAAGGTAAGGGTGGGACGGAAAAGGAATAAAGAACAGAGTGGTAGAAGGAATGGAAGTATTGGGGGGCCTAAGAAAAGTATGGAAGAAAGGAAAATTTTCGAAAAAAATAAAGATAAGAATGTTTGAATGTATGTGTTCACCTTCTGTATTGTATGTGTGTGAAACATAGACGATAAGTGCTCGGTCGAGAAAAAGTTTCAATGTCTTTGAGATGAAAGATTTGAGAGTGATATATAAATTGAAAAGGATAGATAGGATTAGAAATGAAAGAATAAGGGAGATGTGTAAATGGAAGAAGGGTGTAATTGATAGAGAGGAGGAGGATGTGCTAAAATGGTTTAGACATATGTGAAGAATGAAAGAGAACAGAATGGTTGGCAAGGTACGTAGATCCGATGTAGATAGGGGAAGGGTAGGGGGAGGGGAAGGCCGAAGTGGAGATGGATGGATAGAGTGAGAGTGATTTTGATGGAAGGAATTTGAGTTTAGACGAGGGTAGAAGATTTGTGGAGACAGAGATGGAGGGAGGTGGTGAAAGCGTTGAAAGGTAAGAATAGTTATGTTTGTAAGGGAATTGTGGCGGGCACCACCTCACGAAAGTGGGAAAGGTAATAGTGATATATATATATATATATATATATATAATATATATATATATATATATATATATATATATATATATATATATATATATATATATATATATATATATATATATATATATTATATATATAATAACATCATCCGCATCCTCATAAAATTAACATCCGCATCCGCATCCGATCATCAAAATTAACATCCGCATCCGCATCCGAACTTTTCGAAAATTCAAAATCCGCATCCGCACTTTCGAAAATTCAACATCCGCATCCGCATCCGCACTTTCGAAAATTCAACATCATCCGCATCCGCACTTCTCCAAAATTCAACATCCGCATCCGCATCCGCAAATTGGAAAATATGACATCCGATCCATCACTATATATATATATATATATATATATATATATATATATATATATATATATATATATATATATATATATATATATATATATATATATATATATATATATATATATATATATATTTTAATTTCTCCTCTGGTGGGCAAAGGCCAGAGGCCTACTGATGTTCCAGCTGAATTAGGGGGAAAGTCGGGAGCATGGTCACATTAAAAACCGACATGACCTGATACACGGCGTTTGAAGGTGCCTAAGTCATAGGAAGTTGGGAAAATAGATGAAGAAAGTGGGTTCCAGACATTACCAGTAGAGTACATGGAAGATTGAGCATAGCGGTTAAGTCTGGGATCAGAGAGTTGGACAGAGAAAGGATGAGGCTGTGTGAAAAGACGAGTCGCACGAACCCTTCTTAATGGGAGGAGGTATGCGACGAGAGAGTTCAGAAGAGCAGTGTCCATTGTAATAGCGATAGTATAGAGAGAGTGACGCAACATTTCGACGGGCAGAAAGAGATTGGAGAGAATTGGTGAGAGCAGGAGAATTGATAAGGCGAAAAGCTCTAGACTCCACCTTTTCCAGGAGAGCTGTATTAGTGGAACCACCCCAGATGTGACGCATACTCCATACAGGGGCGAACAACACCCCTATACAGAGCAAGAACTGGGGTGGTGTGAAGAAATACTGAAGGCGCCTCAGAACACCCAACCTCTTAGAAGCTTCTTTAGAAAGAGAGGTAATGTGATCTTTCCAAGAAAGACCACGAGAAAAAGAAACACCTAGAATATTAAGGAGAGATGAAGGTTTGAGTTGCGTGTTTTCGAAGAAGATATCGTAGTTGTGTGGAAGATTGTGTCGAGTAGAGAGATGGAAGAATTGAGTTTTTGAGGCATTGAAAACGACCATGTTTTCTTTGCCCCAATTTGAAATAAGAGATAGATCAAAGGTTAGTTGCTCCAAGGCCACCCTCTTTGCCTCTATTAACTGTTGCTGGGAGGGTCGTCTTTAAAAATGAAGAGTAATGAAGGGTGGGGTCATCATCATAGGAGTGAATAGGAGCTGAAGTAATAGAGAGAAAGTCATTAATGAAAAGAAGAAAAAGTGTTGGGGATAGGACAGAACCTTGAGGAACACCACTATTAATAGATTTATAGGATGAACGGTGGCCGTCTACAACAGCTGCTATAGAACGACCAGTAAGGAAATCAGAGAGAAAGTCACAGAGAGAAGGATAGATTTCTAAAGAGGGAAGTTTGGAAATCAAAGCTTTGTGCCCGACTCTATCGAAAACTTTCGATATGTCCAGAGCCACAGCAAAAGATTCACGGAAATGCCGAAGAGCGGAGGACCAAGAGTCAGAGAGAAGGGAAAAAGATCACCCGTAGAGCGTTTCTTACGAAAGCCATACTGGCGACCTGAGATAAGATTAGAAGAGTTGAGATGTTTCCAAATCTTCCTGTTAAGGATAGATTCGGAAACTTTAGAAAGAACGGAGGTTAAAGAAATAGGACGATAGTTAGAGGGCTGAGAGGGGTCCCCCTTCTTCGGCACAGGCTGAATGAGAGCACGTTTCCAGCAAGAAGGGAAGGTTGAAGTAGAAAGACATAGACGAAATAGTTTACCAAGGCAGGGTGCAAGCTCGAAAGCACAAGTTTTGAGAACCACAGGAGGGATACCATCAGGACCGTACGCCTTCTTAGTGTTAAGCTCAGAGAGAGCAGAAGTGACGTCTTTAGAAGAAATTACAATTTTAGGCATAAATGAGTTAGAGGGGGTTGAAGGAGTAGGAACAGCTCCGGAATCGTCTAAGGTTGAATTTAAGGCAAAGGTTTGAGCAAAGAGTTCAGCTTTAGAGGAAGGCAAAACGGCAGTTAAACAGTCAGAAGATACTAGAGGAGGGAAAGAGGAAGAAGCAAAGTTAGAGTTGACATTTTGTGCAAAATGCCAGAAAGGGCGAGAGGAAGAGGAGCCAGAAAGATTATTGCATTTGCGACGGAGAAAAGAGTTTTTAGTATCTCGAAGAATAGATTTTGCACGATTCCGGGATGAAATATAAGTTGCGTGAGATTCTGGAGTTTGAAGACGACGGTAGTCACTGAAGGCAGCATCCCTGCGGCGGATAGCACGAGAACAAGCAGAGTTAAACCAAGGTTTATTAGGTTTAGTGAAAGGGAAAGAATATGGAATGTACGCTTCCATGCCAGAGAGAATCACCTCAGTTATGCGCTCTGCACACTCCGAGGGATCCCTCCCAAGAAAACAGTAACCATTCCATGGAAAATCAGAAAAGTACGACCGCAAGTCAGACCAGTTAGTGGCACCGAAATGCCAGAAACGTCTCCTAGCCGAGGGCGGGGGCCGTTCTTGCGGAAGACTTGAAGAGACAGGACAAGAAACGGAGATAAGAAGATGATCAGATGAACCCAGAAGAGGAAAGAGTTTAAAAGTATAAGGAGAAGGATTAGAAGTTAGAAAAAGGTCTAGAATGTTGGGCTCATCACCAAGACGGTCAGGGATACGGGTAGGGAGATGCACCAACTGCTCAAGGTTGTTCTGGATAGGAAATTGGAAGGCGAGTTCACCAGCTGGATCATGAGAACTAGATGAAAGCCATTGGCGGTGGTGAACATTGAAATCACCTAAAATGATGATTTCGGAAAAAGGAGAAGAAGAATGTGTTCTATTTTGGAGTTTGAGCCATAAAGTAGAGAATTCAGAAGACTCCAAATTAGAGACACGAGAACAGACAACATCGTTGCACACATATGCGCAACATCCGCCTTTGGCTGAAAATTGAGGATAGAGACAGTAGGAGGAAACAGAGTAGGGTTTGCTGTCAGAGCACTCAGACACCTGAGTTTCAGTTAAGAACAAGTGACGAGGTCTAGAAGAAGAGAGGTGGTGTTCGACAAAGTGGAGATTAGAAAAAAGACCGCAATGTTGCAGAAATTAATGAAAAATGAAGACCGTGCACCAGGGCAAGTCGGCATAGAGGTCTTGGTGGCGCCAACCCCATAACCGGAGGCCACCAACTCCCAAGTGGTGATGGGGGAAGGAGTAGATGAGGGGCTATATTTGGAATCCGCCCCTCTTGGATTCTCCGAGGCAGATTTAAGTTTTGCCATTTTGAATAAATTAATAGGTAAATGTAAGTGTAAGCGTTTGTAAATACTGTACACATGTGAAGAAGGAAGGTTGGAGCATAGGCACTCCAATGGAGTCAAGGGTACACTATAGACCCTCTGAGAAGATGAAACGCGAAAAGGAACGAACCAAAGGGCAACGGAGTGAAACGGAATGGTCTAGCCCATCCTATCACCCAGTGGGTTAAGCCCAGGGGGGTACTTTCATCGCTTCGGACTGAGCTACGTCCTCCCCCCATATTAATTATATATATATATATATATATATATATATATATATATATATATATATATATATATATATATATATATAATAATATATATATATATATATATATATATATATATATATATATTATATATATATATATATATCATTGAAAATCTTATGAACATTCTGTGAAATATTTTAGTCAATTACAAAATCCTTTCGTCGTAAAATAATCGAGATATCGGGATTTTCGGGGATCCCAATTCTTTCGTGATTAAAATTTTCACATCGGGACCGGGATTTATCTAGGAGGATCCCGCAAGATTAGGATTGGGATTGGATCGTGATAGGGAAATCCCGTACGATCACTGATATATATATATATATATATATATATATATATATATATATATATATATATATATATATATATATATATATATATATATATATATATATATATATATATTATATATTACTGAGTGTATGTATGTACATATGTGTATGTGTGCGCGCGCGCATGGGTGTGCATGGAGGTGAAGATGGAAGAGTCCTTATACGCTTCTACAAATTTTAATGTTTTAAAGGTACGGTATCACTGAGAAACAGGTTAAATTTTGTCCAGAAGGGTGTTTGCATAGTAATGATGCCTGAGTAATGTATATCGATCTATGTTGGCAATGTTGGGATAGTTACGTATGTTACTTATTGTAAGGTTAGCAGTCTTTGATATGCTAGAATATGAATGGTGTTTAAGTTATTAGCTATTCATAGTTCAACACTGTAAGGTCAGAAGAGAGAACCATAGAAAGGTAATCACCTATGATATAGATATAAGTTGTGGGTTAAGATGGGATTATAGAGCTAGGTTAGCTTGAAAATGATATGCAGACAACGAAAACAATATTTTTATTATTTGATAAAGTTAATAAGTTTTAAAAAGTTAAAATGAACAAACCTTCATGAAATAATATTTGTTCTTGAGGAATTGAAGGTATAGTTTAGAAAGGTAAAAGAAACTGAGAATCTCTTAACATCGCCATATAAAGATTTGAAAAGTATCAAAAGAGAGATGTGATTATAGTAGTCCTGAGAATGATGTACTACTTACGAATCCATAGTTCTATCAATGACATCCGTAAATATGAAAGATGAGCATAATGCTTATGCTACAGCTTACTCTATTAAAGAAAGATCAAGACTCGAAAGACATACTGTACTATGGATAGGTTAGGTTACATTCTTTGAAATGTTGGGAAAAATGAAGCATGAGGAAAATAACTGGACGAGTTGTAGCTAATATCAAAAGATTCCTATTTAGTTATTTAAAGTTAACGGTATTTCTACTCTAAATCAAAGGGTTTTTTAACTATTTCCATATCAGGTATTATTCTTTGAGTTCTTAAAAACAATAGCTTTCTTACAAATATTATTTCTAAATAAATTCACATTTTCTTAAACAAAACATATTGTCAACCCCTCACGTTCTACCAGCTTTAAGAAAACCAATTTGAAATTTCAATATAATAACTCATCTAATACTCAATTTGCTGATCACATCACTTCTACACATTTTAACAATGCAGATATTTTTATCAATTCTTTCACTAGGCTCTCTTTTCAAAATTAAAGATTTCTCCTTCATCTATTGTTGTCCGGTATTGTTTAAAATTACATTTGTTCTTATGGTTTATAAGACTTCTATATAAGCTTTACTATAAGGAGACTCTGACATATGCTAATGAGCATAATGGAGTCAGCACAAAAGCATTTAGTCCCTTAACTTCTAAACTCTTCACCTATCCGTTAACATTGTCAAAAATGACAGTCCTAATCACTAAAAAACTTTGACACACTTCCAAGAAAAAAAAAAAAATTTGAAATCCACATCATCGAACCTCCCTATATATAACAATTACAACCTTTACTGAATTCGGGTTCTTCACACAATCTATGGATAACGTAAGTTTTACTTTTGAACCTGCTAACGTAATACTTAAATTTATTACAAACTAACTGATTATAATTCTCACCGGCCTAAATTTCAGCCTTAATATCCTCCACTCCTCAGTATACTGTACCACACCAATCTGATCAAAAGTTCAATTTCAAGTAGTAAATTTTTCTTATTATTTTGTAACTGCTGTGGAATTAATTATTTATAATTATAATTACAACTTTTTCTGTTATTATTGCGATCATTCTTTATCATTGTCTGTTATTTTGTATAAGGAATCTTTAATTATCATTTCAATTACTATTTATATCTACTTCTAACGATAGCCACTGAAGCAAAATCCAAACGTCGTTGATATTTCTGTAAATGAAAAACTACAAATTTATGGCTGAGGTTCAAATTCTCATTACATTTAAAATACTCATGAACTAAACTTTTCATCAATATATATATATATATATATATATATATATATATATATATATATATATATATATATATATATATATATATATATATATATATTATATATATATATATATATATATATTATGTCTCCTCTGGTGGGCAAAGACCGGCGGCCTACCAAATTCCACCAGAGTTTGGGGAACATTCCGGATCTAGATCACTAATGGCCAACGTGACCCGATACACGGCGTTTAAAAGTGTGCAAGTCAAAGGAAGTTGGGAAAACAGATAAAGGGAGTGTGTTCCAGACTTTACCAGTAGAGGACATGTAAGAGTGAGCATAGCGGTTAAAGTCTGGGGTTGGAGAGTT
>SEYY01011566.1:52500-53978 GCA_009176605.1 Armadillidium nasatum | reverse complement strand
TCAGATCGTTCCATTTTGAAACTTGTAAATTGGAGCGACTTCTTCCTCCTGTCCTGTCAATTGTGGTGTTACTCAGTGTTCTGTTTTATCTCCAACTTTATTCTTACTTTTCATGAATGATCTTCTTAACTGCACTTCTAACTTTGTTCACTCTTATGCTAATGACTCAACTCTCCATTCTTCTACTCATTTCAAATATGCTCCCTCTTTTGCTTCTAGAGTTGCTTCGCGTCTTGAACTTTCTGATTCAGTTCTTGCCGATCTGGACGGGATTTCCCGGTGGGGTTATAGCAACCTTGTGAAATTCAACTCTTTTGAAACTCAACTTCTTCACATCTCCCTCTCCAAAACACCTCTCAACTTTCCTATCTTCTTCGATGACTCTCCCGTCTCACCTGTAAATAACATTAACATTCTTGATCTAAACATAAACAATAAATTGTCTTGGAAACTACCTGCCAAAATGGTTGTTAAGGCGCCCTCTAAGATGATGGGAGTACTATTCGGGTTGCAAGGATTTCTTTCTTCTGAACAGTTGCTCAAAATATATAAGGGTCTTATTCACCCTTGTATGGAGTACTGTTCTCACAATTGGGGGAGGGGGGCTCCGGATCCTCTACTCTCTTGGATATGGTTGAGTCCAAGGCTAAAAGATTAATAAACTGTTCATTAATTTCAAACTCTCTTGACCTTCTATCTCTGCGATGTTACGTTGGTGCTTTATCTCTTTTCTGTAAGTACTACAATGGTAGGTGCTCGAGGAAATTGGCTTCTTGCATTCCACCTCCATTGCGTCACCCTCGTTTCACAAGGGGTACCCTGCTTTCGCACGAATTTTGTGTGGATGCTGGGATCCTAAGGCTTTCCTGTTGTGGTGCCTCCTTCTTTCCAACCACCTCTGTTCTGTGTAACTCTCTACCATCATCTATTAGTAATTTCACCTATTGATTCATTATTGTAATAAAAAAATAAAAAACAAAAAAACCTGGTTTTTATTGTATTTTTTAAAAAAAACCTTTGGTTTTTTTTTTTTTTAAAAAACCATGGTTTTTCCTACCCTATATTTTTATATATATATATATATATATATATATATATATATATATATATATATATATATATATATATATATATATATATATATATATAAAGGTTAAAGCTAATACCAAGGGTTTACACATATTCATTTATTACACTGTGAACATTTCAAACCTTATCTCTTTTCGTTTTCAGCACGAACTAAATTTTACAAATTTCTATTTTATAATACCATAAAAATATATATTTATTAACTAAATATAAAATATTTAAATTAATAATTTATACTATAAAATAATAAAAAAGAATGTAATATTTTTGATGTTAAAATAACAAAAATAAAAACCAAGACTAAAATCAAAAGTTAGGAATATATATATATATATATATATATATATATATATATATATATATATATATATATATATATATATATATAT
>SEYY01011566.1:25000-27500 GCA_009176605.1 Armadillidium nasatum | reverse complement strand
CATGTAAAATCTTAAAAATGGTTCATTCAGAGACAAACAAGACAATACCTCTCCTGAAGAAGGTCTTCATTTGCATTTTCATAACTGAAGGAGATGATGTCAGAAGCGAATGTCGAGTTTGACGTCAGGTATTTTTAAGGAAAAAAAAAACTCTAAGAAATAAAACACAGTTGCGACTTTCAAAAGATAAAACACAAATGATATTCTTGACGAACAAAACAAAAAAAAGGCAGCTTTCAAGAAGACACACACACATACACATATACACACATATACATACATACACACACATACACACACACAGACAAACACACTTTGAGAGTAAACACAAAAAAAGCAGATTTCCCGAATCTAAACGCAAAATTAAGAAATAAAATACCAATCTTTCATTCAAGGAATGAAACAGAACTGGAAAGTAAAACATCCACTCCTACCCACACACACCAAAAAAAACCGTGGAATGAAATACATGTTTACCAATATTAGAAAACAAAATGCATTTAAACCACAGAAGAGTTAACCTTCTTGAACCTTTTCTTTAAAATCCAACTTTTTTTTTTTTTTTTTTTTTTTTTTTTTTTTGTGTGTGTGTGTGTGTGTAAGAGTTTTAAGAGTTTTTGTCGAGTTTTTTACTCTTAATTTTATTCTTGAAATTGTGTCGCTTCGCACGTGTCGCTTCCAAGGATAAAGGTAATAAAAAGAAAAAAAACTTTTTATTCATATTAGGATATGTAAATAGCTTGTATGAGTCTTTGTATTGTTAGCATATATATATATATATATATATATATATATATATATATATATATATATATATATATATATATATATATATATATATATATATATATATATATATATATATATATTATATATATTAGTGATGGGAGTGAAGTTTCGCAAACGCAACCGGGGTTATAGCGTTTTTAACAACCGAAAAATGAACGCAACCCGCAGTTGCAAAAGAAAATACAACCGCAAAATAATGCAGTTCGGTTATGCAATTTTCTTACCTATATATAATATATATATATATATATATATATATATATATATATATATATATATATATATATATATATATATATATATATATATATATATATATATATATATATATATATATATATATATTATAGTAGGAAAGGATAGAGCCTCCCACAGAATTAACCTCGGGCCGATAACAATCACGTGTTTAAGTCACAGGAAAAAGAAAGAAATAAAAAAACAGAAAAATAAAGTGTTCAATACATTATCGGAAGAGTATTGTACAATTTCTCCTCAGTGGAAGACGTATTCGATTAGAGAATTCAGAATATCAGTGCCTGAAATAGTAATTTGAGTGACGCAACTGTTCGAGGGAGGAAGAAGATATTGAGAATGGATAAAGGGAAAACCGTAGACTCCACCACCCTTTCAACAAGAATGGCTGTGTATGTGTGAAAACATCCCAGACAAGAAATGTATACTCCATAAATGGACGAACAACGAGTCAATACAGAGCAAGCAACAGAGGTGGTATCATCTTATAAGCTTCTTTAGTATATAGAAAGAATTTTACGTCAAAGACACACACACACACACACACACACACACACACACACACACACACACACACACACACAGTAAAATTAATAATATTAAAAAAACGGAGAAGGATAGAGCAGTTTGTTTTCATATATATATATATATATATATATATATATATATATATATATATATATATATATATATATATATATATATATATATATATATATATATATATATATATATATATATATATATATATATATATATATATATATATATATATATATATATATATATCGAATAGACTAAGGAATTAAATATTCAAGGAATCGAAAATACATGAAGAAATGTCCAATCTCAAAGGAAACATTTTGGACTGTATCGACTTCGGTGAGACCTGAAGGACCTGAAAAGACCTGAAGGCCTGTGATTTCTTGGAACACTTCGACCATTTTTTTTCCATTTTATCGTCTTGTGCTAACTTCCATTATTATTTTGTTCTTTTTTTCTTTTTTTTAATGTTTTTTTTTTTTTTTTTTTAAATGTCTTTGTTCTTCGTCTCGTACATTCAATTTAACTGAGCAAACTGAAAAAAAAGTTTGAGTGATAGACACTAGTCTCAAAATGCGATGGTTCGATCCTGATCCGTCGTGCGGAGTCTAGGAAGGAACATCTAGAAAGTTACCACCAATAAGGTGAGTATTTAAAAAAAAGTACTGGAAAAAGTACTTAAAAAAGTACTGGAAAAAGTATTTAAAAAAAGTACTCGAAAAAGTACTTTAAAAAAGTACTGGAAAAAGTATTTAAAAAAGTACTGGAAAAAGTATTTTAAAAAAGTACTTTAAAAAAAGTAAAGAAAAAAGTATTTAAAAAAGTACTGGAAAAAAGAACTTTAAAAAGTACTGGAAAAGCACTAAAAAAAGTACTGAAAAAAGTACTAGAAAAACTACTTAAAAAGTTACTGGAA
>SEYY01011565.1:15000-18032 GCA_009176605.1 Armadillidium nasatum | reverse complement strand
ATAAAAATATTTAAATTTTTCATGTTATTAAAACAGAGTTTTAGAAGGTTGCTGTAAAATTTTTTATCTAGTTCTTTTAGATATAGACTCAAAACAATTTTTGGGAGCGCGTTGGTAATCATTTCCTCAATTACGCCGTTTTTATATTGTTCCTTAATTTGTTCGCTTGTCATGTCAAAAAACTTACAAATGTTTTTGAAATGAGTAAAAACACATCTACTGTGCAGTAATTCGAAAGCCACGCAAGAACTGTCTAGAATTTGAGGGAGGATTTCTTTTTTTATTTCTGGTATTTCATCAGAATTAAAAAAGACATTTAAAAATTCATCTGCCACATTAAATAAAGATTTTTGATTAGCGAAATTAGCGAAATATGCAACTGTATATTTTTTAATAAAGGTTTTCGTAGTGCCATCATCTAATCCTAAACTTTTTAAAATATAACCCACTAATTTGAAGTTTCTCAAGCGAAGAAGATCGTCAATAATTTGACCTCCTTGGTTGTAAAGGATTTCTTCCTTTTCTTGTTGTGTCGCACTTTCTAAAATTAATTGACAGTTCTGCACGTCCTCTGCTGAAAAATTTCTTACCATTAAAATCTTTTGTAAAAGAAACTGTCGTAACTTTTCCTGAGGAATGTTAAGAGTTGGAGATTGTAAAATAGTATTATCAGTAGATTTGAGGTGCCGAATTTTACAAAAGTGAAAGTTTATTTTCTCCGATTCTACTTCAAAAACATACCTCTTTAGGTGAGAAGGACTTTTCATCCAAAATTCAGAGAGTAAAAGTGGGTAATTGTAAGTGTGACGTAAAATTGGATCTTGAATCATGTCGACAATGTGATGTAGTATTCGGTAAAAATGTTCTCCATTTAAAATATAGAAGACTGAATCTGCAGCACTTAAAAATAAGTCTTGGAACGGCCAGATTAAATGGCAGATTAAAAAGCTATAAACTATTTTACAACGATGTAAAAACGATGCCATTTTATCATTCCCGAGAACACTCACTAAAAGCATCAAAATATCTCGATGAACAACAAAAAATCTTAAAAACAACACTTTACCTGATAAGAAACAATGATCAAAAAATTTGGAAATATTGTTTATATAATCTGCCAATATTTGTTTGCTTTTATCGGAAGTACTCTTACTGTCACATATGATTTTTTTAAATTCTGGAATAAAACCAAAATTTACTGCTGAAACACTTGAATCGTTTGCATTATAAGTCAGAACTCTGATACGAAAATCACTTGATAAGCTTTCAATTTGCTCAGTTGGAGTTGAAGAACAATGCAATTTCTCAAAATATTTGCTCCACACTACTATCGGACTTCTAGGATGATATTTACTAAGAAGAGTTTCAAACGTTGGATCATTTTCCCTCAATTGTTGCCATAACCTTTCAGCGATATCAGTGAAATAATATTTGCACGCAATTTTGTATTTTGTAAAAATACCTAAACTTTTATCTTTGACCAATTCTCGAGCAAATTTTTTTTCGTCAATTTTTAATTTTGATGTAAAAAAGGAAACATTCATAAATTCCTTTGTAAACTTGAGAGGAATATCAAAAGAAGATTGGAGATATTCAGCAAATTCCAAAATGTGAATACCAATTACAGGGAACAAAGATCTTGGAATGAGGTTCTTAAACACAGGATTAAACTCATTCAGAATTTCTGTTATTACTGTCTGTATCCTGTCATTAAAACTTTTCATTTCTGAAGAGGACTTCAATAAGTTTGCGGAGGACGATCTAAAAATCTCGTTTATGAAATCTTCATGGATGGAAAATGCTAAAACTGTAGGAATTCCACAAAGGTTTTTCAGTGATGACACCATTTTGATGAAATGTTCACGTAATATCTGAAATTATATAAATATACATATATATATATATATATATATATATATATATATATATATATATATATATATATATATATATATATATATATATATATAATATATATAAATATATATAATATATATAATATATATATATATATATATATATATATATATATATATATATATATATATATATATATATATATATATATATATATATATATATATATATATATATATATATATATATATATATATATATATATATATGAAATTAGTATAAAAGAAACAGAGGAATGAGTAGTGACCTGAATAAGTGAAGTTTAAAAATCAAAGATTTGTGTGAGACTCTATCGAAAGATTTCGAATCTACAAAAGTTTGTCAGAATTGTCGAAGAGTAGAAAATCAACACTCAAAGAGAAGGAAAATAAGAACAAAAGTTGGATTAAGCTGAATGAGGGCATTCTTCCAGCAAGAAGAAAGGTTGAAATAGAATTACATAATCAAGTCAGGGTACAGTAATATACTTCTTCATACTGTTAAGCTCAAAATGTAGAGAAATCATATTTTTAGAAGTATATTCTTTGAATAATGAGAGATGGAAGTAAAAAACTTCAGAATTTTCTAAAGTTGAAGTGGAGGCAAAGATTAAAGTTTTCGGTGATGAAAAAAAGGAATGAAATGAACGACTCTATAGAATAGAAAATAACCTACGTTTTGCGAGGGATCTCTTTACAGAAGCTAATATCATTCTAATAGAAATCAAATAAGTAAGACATCAAATGGGAATAATTTTCAGCTTCCTGTGAGTGAAAAACTTTTCCTTACCGTAGTCAGAGAAAGACTTTTTGTTGCGGAAGACTTAAAGATAAAGAACTAAATACAGATATAAAAAGATGATCGGAAATATCCAGATAAGAAAAATTAAGACAGCAAGAGAAATACTGTATATATATATATATATATATATATATATATATATATATATATATATATATATATATATATATATATATATATATATATATATATATATATATATATATATATATATATATATATATATATATATATATATATATATATATATATATATATATATATATATATATATATATATATATATATATATATATATATATATATATATATATATATATATATATATATATATA
>SEYY01011565.1:0-7500 GCA_009176605.1 Armadillidium nasatum | reverse complement strand
TTCGAAAGCCACGCCAGAACTGTCTAGAATTTGAGGGAGGATTTCTTTTTTTATTTCTGGTATTTCATCAGAATTAAAAAAGACATTTAAAAATTCATCTGCCACATTAAATAAAGATTTTTGATTAGCGAAATTAGCGAAATATGCAACTGTATATTTTTTAATAAAGGTTTTCGTAGTGCCATCATCTAATCCTAAACTTTTTAAAATATAACCCACTAATTTGAAGTTTCTCAAGCGAAGAAGATCGTCAATAATTTGAGTTCCTTGGTTGTAAAGGATTTCTTCCTTTTCTTGTTGCGTCGCACTTTCTAAAATTAATTGACAGTTCTGCACGTCCTCTGCTGAAAAATTTCTTACCATTAAAATCTTTTGTAAATAGTAACCATCGTAATTTTTCACGAGGAATGTTAAGAGTTTGAGATTGTAAAATAATATTATCAGTAGATTTGAGGTGCCGAATTTTACAAAAGTGAAAGTTTATTTTCTCCGATTCTACTTCAAAAACATACCTCTTTAGGTGAGAAGGACTTTTCATCCAAAATTCAGAGAGTAAAAGTGGGTAATTGTAAGTGTGACGTAAAATTGGATCTTGAATCATGTCGACAATGTGATGTAGTATTCGGTAAAAATGTTCTCCATTTAAAATATAGAAGACTGAATCTGCAGCACTTAAAAATAAGTCTTGGAACGGCCAGATTAAATGGCAGATTAAAAAGCTATAAACTATTTTCCAACGATGTAAAAACGATGCCATTTTATCATTCCCGAGAACACTCACTAAAAGCATCAAAATATCTCGATGAACAACAAAAAATCTTAAAAACAACACTTTACCTGATAAGAAACAATGATCAAAAAATTTATAAATATTGTTTATATAATCTGCCAATATTTGTTTGCTTTTATCGGAAGCACTCTTACTGTCACATATGATTTTTTTAAATTCTGGAATAAAACCAAATTTTACTGCTGATACACTTGAATCGTTTGCATTATAACTCAGAACTCTGATACGAAAATCACTTGATAAGCTTTCAATTTGCTCAATTGGAGTTGAAGAACAATGCAATTTCTCAAAATATTTGCTCCACACTACTATCGGACTTCTAGGATGATATTTACTAAGAAGAGTTTCAAACGTTGGATCATTTTCACTCAATTGTTGCCATAAACTTTCAGCGATATCAGTAAAATAATATTTGCACGCAATTTTGTATTTTGTAAAAATACCTAAACTTTTATCTTTGACCAATTCTCGAGCAAATTTTTCTTCGTCAATTTTTAATTTTGATGTAAAAAAAGGAAACATTCATAAATTCCTTTGTAAACTTGAGAGGAATATCAAAAGAAGACTGGAGATATTCAGCAAATTCCAAAATGTGAATACCAATTACAGGGAACAAAGATCTTGGAATGAGATTCTTAAACACAGGATTAAAACTCATTCAGAATTTCTGTTATTACTGTCTGTATCCTGTCATTAAAACTTTTCATTTCTGAAGAGGACGTCAATAAGTTTGCGGAGGACGATCTAAAAATCTCGTTTTTGAAATCTTCATGGATGGAAAATGCTAAAACTGTTGGATTTCCACAAAGGTTTTTCAGTGATGACACCATTTTGTTGAAATGTTCACGTAATATCTATATATATATATATATATATATATATATATATATATATATATATATATATATATATATATATATATATATATATATATATATATATATATATATATATATATATATATATAGGCTTGCCTTTATGTAAAAATATTTAATTTATATATTTTTGTATATTTGTTGTATATGTTTTTGGCAATAAATATTATATTATATTATATATATATATATATATATATATCCCGCATGATGCAGGGTGGTGTCGATTGCAGATATATATATATATATATATATATATATATATATATATATATATATATATATATATATATATATATATATATATATATATATATATATATATATATATATATATATATATATATATATATATATATATATATGAAATTAGTATAAAAGCCACAGAGGAATGAGTAGTGACCTGAATAATTGAAGTTTAAAAATTAAAGATTTGTGTGAGACTCTATCGAAAGATTTCGAATCTACAAAAGTTTGTCAGAATTGTCGAAGAGTAGAAAATCAACACTCAAAGAGAAGGAAAAGAAGAACAAAAGTTGAACTTTGTTTGCGGAAACTAAAATGAAAATCAAAGTTTAGATTCCAAGTTTTTAATGATTCCTAATCTTAAAATTATTTTTAAAAGTTTAATGTTAATGCAACTGGATAGTATTTGCAGAGTTAAGATTGGGTACTATTTTTTTTGGATTAAGCTGAATGAGGGCATTCTTCCAGCAAGAAGGAAATGTTGAAATAGAATTACATAATCAAGTCAGGGTACAGTAATATACTTCTTCATACTGTTAAGCTCAAAATGTAGAGAAATCATATTTTTAGAAGTATATTCTTTGAATAATGAAAGTTGGAAGTAAAAAACTTCAGAATTCTCTAAAGTTGAAGTGGAGGCAAAGATTAAAGTTTTAGGTGATGAGAAAAAGGAATGGAATGAACGACTCTATGATATAGAAAATAACCTACGTTTTGCGAGGGATCTCTTTACAGAAGCTAATATCATTCTAATAGAAATCAAATAAGTAAGACATCAAATGGGAATAATTTTCAGCTTCCTGTGAGTGAAAAACTTTTCCTTAACCGTAGTCAGAGAAAGACTTTTTGTTGCGGAAGACTTAAAGATAAAGAACTAAATACAGATATAAAAAGATGATCGGAAATATCCAGATAAGAAAAATTAAGACAGCAAGAGAAATACTGATATATATATATATATATATATATATATATATATATATATATATATATATATATATATATATATATATATATATATATATATATATATATATATATATATATATATATATATATATATATAACAAGAATAACAGTTTTGATGTTATAAGTGGTTTTAAATCCACGTTTTATATTGTTAAGAAAGAAAACTAATTAAGAGATAAATTGTTAATTATATTTACCTTATTTTCAACATTTCTCAAATAATACAAAAAAATAATAATTAATAATAAAAAATTATTTTTTCAAAAACAATATAAACAAATTGTAAAATCACTCTTTATCAGCTAAATTATCCTTATATATAATTTAATTCACTTCCTGGGAATATTTTTTAAAATATATAAATTGTTCTCTTCTGGAATAACGATATTGAAGTATTTATCGTTGATCACTAACACTATCGATTATTTTAAAAGTATCGATATTAATTCAAAAATGACTTCATAAGACTAAAAAATAAATATGGTTATAAAAATTAGGCTTTTATTAAACTAATAACTTACACCAAGTGTGATATAAAATTATAGGAAAAAAAAAAAAACGTGAATTCAGAGTATTAGAATGCCAACGGATTTAATACATATATATATATATATATATATATATATATATATATATATATATATATATATATATATATATATATATATATATATATATATATATATATATATATATATATATATATATATATATATATATATATATATATATATATATATATATATATATATATATATATATATATATATATATATATATATATATATATATATATATATATATATATATATATATATATATATATATATATATATATATATATATATATATATATATATATATATTGGTGATTTTTAAAAAAAATTATATGAATGAAATAAAAAAAAATGAAAAAAAATTTTTTTAGTTCTTTTTAGCTACAAGTCAATTAGATAATTAGCTTAATTTAGAAAGTTATTTAAATTGTAAATTATTTAAAATGTAAAATCTATTTTTAAATTTTTAAAAAAAAATTGATGAAAAATAAGGATGATGAAATGAATTCACTCTATTTAAGTTCGAAAGAAAACGAATTAAAGATATTATATTATTATTTTTTAGAGTTTTTTATGAATCAGTGTTTTTATTTAATATTTATTTTTATATTATTATGTTAAATATTTAAAAATACATTCAAAACTTAAATTTTAAAGAAAAATAAAACAAATTAATTTGTATAATTAGAATAAAAGAAAATAGAAATATTCAGAACTTAAAAGTCGAAAATTAAAACTTATTCAATTAATTTTAATCAATTTCAACTTAGAAAAAATAATTTTTTTTGGTAAAGTGCTGACGACACATTTCAACTCTAAAGCTTTCCATTCGATTTGGTTTCTTTTTTTATTCACCTACACAGTAATTCATAATAATAAGGAACAAGTTAGCTACAATAAACTTTTTTTTTAAATTAATTTATATATTTAAATAATAAATCGCTGATATTTATTTATTTATTTTTTAAAAATTAAATTTTTTTTTTTTTTTTTTTTAAATTTTTAAAAAATTAAAAAATTAAAAAATTAAAAAATTAAAAAATAATAATAAAATAATTAAATTGGAAATATATAATATTGAAATTTAAATATTTAACATAACTGACTTGCATTTTACAATAGATATCTAAAGTTAGAAATGAAAGGTAAAACAGTGTTGCCGCTTTCAATAATTTAGTAAAAAATATCGTCGAACGTTGATTAGTTATTGTCCCAACGCAATAAATTAATAATATAATATAATATATATATATATATATATATATATATATATATATATATATATATATATATATATATATATATATATATATATATATATATATATATATATATATATATATATATATATATATATATATATATATATATATATATATATATATATATATATATATATATATATATATATATATATATATATATATATATATATATATATATATATATATATATATATATATATATATATATATATATATATATATATATATATATATATATTAAAAACACTGAAAAATACTTACTGCTCAGTATGTTCTGAAAAAGAAGTAAAATCACTTGAACAACCTTTTTGTACCACAACTTAAATCAAATTGATCTTTTGGAACGGAGATGGTCAACTTTTATACATTTTCTTATCACTGGTTTATTGATAAGGTTCAAAACTTAGATATTTGTTCGATCTGCCTCCTAAGCCAAGCCTAATCTACAAACAATACGACAAGAATCACACACACACACACACACACACACACACACACACACACACATATATATATATATATATATATATATATATATATATATATATATATATATATATATATATATATATATATATATATATATATATATATATATATATATATATATATATATATATATATATATATATATATATATATATATATATATGGGTTATATATGATCTCTCTCTCTCTCTCTCTCTCTCTCTAGGCTAAATGAATCCGATCTCTCTCTCTCTCTCTCTCTCTCTCTCTATCTATCTATCTATCTATCTATCAATCTATCTATCTATCTATTTATCTATCTATCTATCTATCTATCTATCCATCTCTCTCTCTCTCTCTCTCTCTCTCTCTGATCTAAATGAACTCAAAGTCTCTCTCTCTCTCTCTCTCTCTCTCTCTCTCTCTCTCTCTCTCTCTCTCTCTCTCTATCTCTAAATGAACCGGAGTCGTTCTTTTTAATTTTTTTTTTTAAGTTAATTTTTTTTTCTATAATTATTTTGTTGAAATTGAATCAAGATGAGCCTCTCTTTTTAGAGCATCTTTACTAATGTAATAGTACAATTATTTTAATATCTTTTTAAATTTTATAGCTATTATTATTATTATTATTATTATTATTATTATTATTATTATTATTATTATTATTATTATTATTATTATTATTATTATTATTATCATCATTAGTATTTTTATTATTATTGTTATTATTATAATTATTATAATTATTTTTTTTATAGGAAATGTTACTAATATTCATATTTTTATATTCTTATTTTATTTTTGAGTATGTTATTAACTCTCTTGCAAAACAAATTTTAAATATTTTTAAAAATATTTATAATAATTATATATATATATATATATAGATATATATATATATATATATATATATATATATATATATATATATATATATATATATATATATATATATATATATATATATATATATATATATTTACTAATGAATGAAGTTTCATCATAGATTTGAAAAACAACAATTGAATTTTAATTTAAAAAAATAAATAAATAAATTAAAAAAAATAATAAATAAAAATTTTTAAAATATTGTAAAAAGACTTACTGCTCACTAAGTCCTCAGAAAGAAATAAAATCCCATTTTCGACTTTCGAATACCAAAATAATCTTTAGGAATGGGGATGGTCAACCTTTTTTAATTAATGATTTTATCACTGGTTCTATCGGTAGGCTCTACAATATTTATCTTTGTTTAAAATCCCTTCCCAGGTGAAGACTAAAGCTGTAAAACACAAAGGAAATGGACTATAATTCTTTTATGAATTTATTAATTAACTAAACGAAGAATTTAAAATAAAAATAATAAATAAAATAAAAGTTTGAAGTTGGTTTTAATAGCTTCCCTTGTTTTTTATTACTTGTTACTTCTTTTTAATTTTTTACGATTTTATTGTTTTAAATAATTTGGCTCATAGATGAATAATAGGGTTTATTGATGAAATTAAATATTATTATGGTGTTAAAACAGTATATTAGCCATTTAAGTTTCGATATATATATATATATATATATATATATATATATATATATATATATATATATATATATATATATATATATATATATATATATATATATATATATATATATATATATATATATATATATATAAAAGACATATGGCCTAGATGGTAAATCCTCCTACCTCATCTTCACCTTGTGAAGTATCAGCTGGAGAAGCTGAGGGACGTTGGAACTCTCCGGCATTCCATGCCACTTGTTCAAGCCTTATTGAAGTCTTATGACAAGCGGTTCGCTTATTTATACAGTGACTTGAGAGTCCTTATGGCCACTGCCACCTACCCCTATTACACCATTAACGTCTTGAAGAGCATTTATCCTGACATTTCGGCAGCTGTCAAAGAGAGAATCGTCACCGAGCTCATACATTGCATCGGGTCTAAAGTAGAAGAAGAACAGAATAACTACTCAGAGGTCATGGAATCTACTGAAGTCTTAGATGAATTGGACCTTCTTATGGGTAGTCAAAATAATTCTGAAAGGAGGAAGAATGAATTTGGTGTGGTCTTTAAATTACCTGGACTGCTGCAAACGAACACACAAGACTTCTCTCATCAAGGACATCTTTCCCTTTCAACATAGGCAGGCTTGTGTCAAATTGTTCTTAAAACACAACACATCTCTGCTGCTGCTGCAAAACGAATATTTAGGTTTTTTTTTTTTTTTTTTTTTTTTTTTTTTTTTTTTTGAGGCCAAAGTGATCCTTCTCAACTGGTATTAATTTTCATCAGCTTGTTGCGATCGCGCAC
>SEYY01011564.1:0-2500 GCA_009176605.1 Armadillidium nasatum | reverse complement strand
CCAAGTAGGAATTTGAGACTGCTTTATACAAAATGAAAAATGGAAAAGCCCTGGAGAGGATGGATTACCTTAGAACTGATAAAGAATGGAGGAGAAAGAGTGAGAAGCAGTGTTGAAGTTCTTCAATAGGTGTTGGAGGGAAGGTAGAGTCCCGGAAGGATGGGGAAAGACCATCATTATCCCGATATATAAAGGAAAGGGCGATGCAGGAGAATGTAAAAACTATAGAGGCATCTCCCTATTAGATCACATGGCAAAAGTGTACGAAAGAATATTAGAGAGAAGAGTAAGGATGATCGTGGAGCCAAAGCTTGGAGAAGAACAATATGGGTATAGAGGAAACAGGAGCACTGTAGATCTTATGTTTGCCCTAAGAATGGTAATGGAGAAAGTAATAGAATTTAACAAAAAAGCATACATTGTATTCATAGACCTAGGAAAGGCTTTCGACTCGGTTCCCAGAGACAAACTTTGGAGAGTCTTGAGGAGAGATTATGGAGTGAGTGGAAGATTGGAGAAGGCCTTGAAAAGCATGTATATGAACGATAAGTGTAATGTAAGAACAGGATTTGAAAACAGAACATGGTTTGATGTGAGGGCAGTTGTTAAACAGGGAAGTGTGTTGTCACCAATCCTGTTTATAGCCTATTTGGACACTGTAATAAGGTTGGTAAGAGAGGAGATAGGAGATTTGGATGGAGATGGAGATGGAGATTTCCACAAGACACTTTTGTCAACATTCAGAACAATGTTAACAGAAATCAGTTCTACAAGTTGGCTAGAACTATTACCATTTTCACTTATTTGTCTTCGGACAGCTCCATTCGATGACTGTGGCCTCTCCCCTACGCTACTGATGTTTGGTCAGAATATAAGAATTCCTGGTGCATTGATTGAGCCTCCAAATATTCCTTGGCCAATGGAAAAAATTATTCTTATACTAGGAAAGATTAAAAATATATTGACATAATGACACTACCTGGTGCTGGTTTTAAAAGAGTATGTTTTTTATATTATTTTTTACTTTTTATCAGTATCAGTAATAAAAAGGGTTCCTTATGTAGTACTAAATGTATTAGGTGTATAATTTTGAACAGTTATGAATTTTGAAAAAAAAAAAATTTGTTCTTATACTAGGAAAGAGTAAAAATATATTGACATAATGTCACTAGCTGGTGCTGGTTTTCAAAGAGTATGTTTTATATTATTTTTTACTTTTATACCAGTATCAGTACCAAAAGTGTTCCTTATCTATTATTACTTATTATTAGGTGTACAGTTTTGAACTATTTGGAAATTTTGAAAAAAAAAAAAAAAAAAAAGGAATAAATTTTTTTTTTTTACTATAGTATTATAGGTATTTTTTTTTACTTTCATATGTTTATATAGCTACATTGGTTCCTTTAAATGTTCAATAATTATTACTACAAGTATTCAGCGTAAAATTTTGAACATTTTTTTTTTTTAAAAAAAATTAATTTTTTTAAGGTATTGAATAAATAAAAATAAATAAAGAAATGTATTATAGGAGTGAGTCACATTCAAATTGTGTTGTTCTAAAATTAGTTACATAATTTCTTTTGACTCATTACCAGTACTAATGTTGTTATAAATTTATTACATTTTATTGGATCTCACTTTCTTTAAATAATGTATGGTTGTTAAAAATAAAAGGTGGTAATACCCTTATCATATACATTGTTTTAATGCTTTAACATTTGAAACTATATTTTTGTAACAATCAGGTAATAGGATTAGTATGTAATTTTATACTAGAAACATTGCAAATTAAAATTTAAAATGTTTCTTAGTGGGGGGAAGACCATATAAGATGAATTCATCTCTAGATTTATTAAAGCTGAATTGCTTTATTTTATTGTAAATGTATTTTAATAGATTTTGTAAATTGAATAGTATTTGGAAACTTTTAAAACTGGCAACTGTGGTTTTCGATTGTTGTTGTCCGGTAGAACCATTTTTGAAGATACTTATTATGAGACCTGGAATATACTCTTTTGGTATCTAAAGAAAATGATTGGTATTTATTACTGTGCCTTATTATCTGAGTGGTTTAAAATAATATAGTATCTAAATTAATATTTCTGACTATAATTAATAAATTGTTGTCTATTGCAGTGAGTTTGATTGCCTTGTAATGCTTATAATAAGGTAATCAGAGTGGAAGCTGAAATATGGAACTAGGACACCTTAAGCAAAAAGTCCAATTGCAAAACATCACAGCTTCCCATATATATATATATATATATATATATATATATATATATATATATATATATATATATATATATATATATATATATATATATATATATATATATTATATATATATATATATATATATATATATATATATATATATATATATATATATATATATATTAGGCAGAATCTGGAGACGTCGGCCACCACTGACCAGAATAGTGTTTTTCAACTCCGGTGGAATTCAGTTGGCCTCCGGCCTTTGCCACCGGAGGAGATA
>SEYY01011563.1:7500-12230 GCA_009176605.1 Armadillidium nasatum | reverse complement strand
GACAGGATTAGCAACTCGGTCCTGTAATTATTGATTATTTCTTGTAATAACTCCAGGACCAGGATGGGAAACCAAAGCTCCGAGAAGCATCTTATTTAGGTTTTTGGAAAAAGAGTGTTGAAAGGTTAAATGAAAACAGTGATAGTTCCACTGAAATACCCTTTCAGAGTGTTGAAAGGTGAGATGAAAACAGTGATAGTTCCACTGAAATACCCTTTCAGAGTGTTGAAAGGTGAGATGAAAACAGTGATAGTTCCACTGAAATACCCTTTCAGAGTGTTGAAAGGTGAGATGAAAACAGTGATAGTTCCACTGAAAGGTGAAAACCCTCCTTGGAATAATATATATAATAATATATATATATATATATATATATATATATATATATATATATATATATATATATTATATATATATGATGTTGTTTTCGTTCATATATGTTTTCTATTTAGCTCACATTATTTCTAAGAGTTTCTTTTATCTATCGTATTTTGTAAACATTTATTTTCGCTCAATATTTTTTTTTTCGTCCCAATTTACATGTTGGCGATGCCGGTCATAGATTTGCCTCTCAATCCACTTAGCATTGATTGCTTCTTCGATAACCTGAAGGTTCTTTTGTTGTTGGAAAGCTGAAGTTGAGACTCGAGCGAAAAAGTCTTTTTCAAAAGTGAAGAACTTTCCATTTCTGAAAATTATACAATTTTATTTTTCTTTTTTTTCTTCTTTTTTTCCTTCTTTTTTCCTTCTTTTTAGAGGATGAATGAAAGGAATGTGAAATAGCATTAGTGGATTAAGTTTCCTTGATCTTATTTTGCTATGCTTCTATGTACGAAAAATCATTAATGTGTGCTTTTGGTATATATATATATATATATATATATATATATATATATATATATATATATATATATATATATATATATATATATATATATATATAATATATATATATATATATATATATATATATATATATATATATATATATACTATTTATAATCGTAATTACGGATTTATTAATTTAAACATTAGTTTGCATATTTAAATATAAATATGGAGTTACGTTTTCACTCTTTCGAGCCATATCAAATCTTCTCTGCGCTTCAAATGGCTTATAAACTCTTCTTACACTATTGCCATTACACTGATCAAGGTGTCAAGGTGTGCCCGAAAACTTGTCACATAATTTCAATTTCTCCTATTAGGATTGTTCGTCTTACTAGATTTAATTCTTTCCTGTTGGCCACAGTGAACATTCCAATTGTTATCTCTCTTTTGTTTTGTTTTGTTTTGAGAGCGGACTCACCAACTAGGGCATACAGTCCCTCCAGGCAGACAAAATACTGCCCTTCAGGCCTCCACCAGTAGAGCGAACATGTCCAATTAAAGTTATCTCTAAAAGCGTAAAAAATTAGAAGTGGAGTTCTACCATGTCGCTATCTGGTCTCCACTTCTATTCATTCCTTTTATCGGTAAACTACTCACTCATTCATCTCCATACACGAATGTACTAACATTTTTCAGACGTCGTACGGACCAAAGCAACAAATACATTAACCGCGAAAACAAAAACACAGCAACGGAAAAGTAAGACATGTATGACTAAAAGCAAAGAAAAAATATAACAAAACTAATCATTCCCTGACAACGGCCAAAGTCATTTAGACCCCAAAAAGGAATAAAAAAAAAATCACTCGAAGTCATTATTTTATTTCGACGCGAATTATATCAGACAAAGAAGCCACTAAAGCAAATAAATTTATGTGGTACCATAGCATCTTTCTTTTACAAGATTTTATTAACTCTATCGCGTATGATCTATAATATATATATATATATATATATATATATATATATATATATATATATTATATATAATATATATATATATATTATATATATATATATATATATATATATATATATATATAATATAGTACGAGTATATAGTGAGTTACTGCGACATAACTAGAAAACCTTTCTTTCAATTTCACTCTTGAATAAGCTCTAGTAATAACACTGAAACTAAGACACTGAGAATCAAGATCTAAAAAAGAGCAGAAGAGAAAAATCTTTAAAGTGAGGTGGAAAAGTTGTTAGTACCACTGAAAGAGTAAAAACCCTTCCTGAGAGAGGAAAACTGAACTAATGGCTATCTTTAAAAAAAGATGTTCAGAAAAGCTTGTTCTTCTTGATAATTCTAGATGAAAGAGTTTAGAGGACACACTGAAGATGATGCAAGTCTCTCTGACAAGATAGTAATTCCTGAAGATGAAGCAAGTCTCTCTGACAAGATAGTAATTCCTGAAGATGATGCAAGTCTCTCTGACATGATAGTAATTCCTGAAGATGATTCAAGTCTCTCTGACAAGATAATAATTCCTGAAGATGATGCAAGTCTCTCTGACAAGATAGTAATTCCTGAAGATGATTCAAGTCTCTCTGACAAGATAGTAATTCCTGAAGATGATTCAAGTCTCTCTGACAAGATAGTAATTCCTGAAGATGATGCAAGTCTCTCTGACAAGATAATAATTCCTGAAGATGATGCAAGTCTCTCTGACAAGATAGTAATTCCTGAAGATGATTCAAGTCTCTCTGACAAGATGATAATTCTTTCTGAAAGTAGATGAAGATTAAGATGGTATATTTTACGTAGTCAGGAAGATGTGCCAAAGTTTGAGACAAGTTCTGCTATGATGGAGAAAATGTTTGTCGTTCACCATTGGTTTCTTGCAAGTTCGGTCTTGCTGGTTCTCTAACAGCAATCTCTATTTCAATGAATAGGATATCTACTCCGGAAGCTACACCGCATTCTAAAGGCAAATTGAAATATATATATAGTATATATATATATATATATATATATATATATATATATATATATATATATATATATATATATATTATATATATATATATTAGAGGTGGACCGGATATCCGCATCCGCATCCGCAACTGCGGATATCCGCATCCGCGGATATCCGCAATTGGATATCCGCAACCGCATCCGCATCAGCGGATAGTAAAAAAATTATTATTATTTTCTCTGGCAAGAGTGAAAAATATAGATTGCTTTGCACACCAAACTCAGATAGTAGTTAAAAATTAAATTATGAGTCAAAAATGTGTATCCGATTTAATAACCAAATAAAAAAACGCATTTCAATCACTCCGTTGTAGCCCAAAATGAGCTGAAGAAAATACAAACAAGATTAAATGTTCGTCCACTTTCTGTCATGCAAGATATTCAACACGCTGTTATAGTATTTCATATGCTTGAGAGGATGAGCGAAATTAATGAGGCCATTTGCCTTTATGCTTCAAGCAGCACAAAATAAAGCCTCTAACAGCTGACGAAAATGACATTTTAAATAATTGTATTAATATCCTTAAGCCTTTTGAAGAATTAACAAAGACTATAATTCAGCTGAATCATGTTTGTCAGATGTGATACCACTTGTTTCAACATTGAAAGTTGTGTTAACAAATGTTATTAAGTCTAAGGGAGTTTCAAGGATGACTGAAACATTAATGAAGGAGATGAACGACAGATTGAAAACCTGGAAAATGATGATGCTTATACAATTGCAACCTTTTTAGATCCTAGGTACAAAACAAAAATTTTAAACCACATGTTTCTCAGAATGTTAAAATCAAATTAGGATGCTTATGCGATGAGATTATAGAAACAGCTAAAATAACGCCTTTCAAGAAAAAGCAAAAGCTCTCAGATACAAAAGAAACAAAATCTGTTAGCTTAAGCATTGCTAAATCAATGAAATATCTTCTAGCTTCCAGCAGCGATGAAGAATCACAGTCAGAAGTGTCAAAGGATACAATATCGATTATTGAAAATTATCTGAAACTCCCACGTTTGGAGGCAGATAAAGACCAACTGGTTTGGTGGAGAAAATTGCAAAAGTTTCCCTTTTCTTGCTGAGCTGCAAGGACTTATTTAGCATGTCCTTCAACTAGTGTTGCTAGTGAGCGTCTTTTTAGTGGAGTAGGCCTCATTTTACGACGAAAAGCGAACCAAACTTTCACCTGAAAGAGCCCAAAAGCTTTTATTTCTAAAAAATAACTTACCAATTATTAACTTCAATGGAAATGTGAAACTGTGAAGTGTGAAGGTAATACTAAATTACTGGCTTATATATATATATATATATATATATATATATATATATATATATATATATATATATATATTATATATATATATATATATATATATATATATATATATATATATATATATATAATATAATATATATATATATATATATATATATATATATATATATATATATATTATATATATATATATATATATATATATATAATATATATATATATATAAACCCTTTTCCAAATGGGTGGAGGTTGGGGAAAGAGGTTGGGGTGTTCAAGAGTTGGATCCCCGTCCCACACCTTGGTAACATGGATTCTGAATATTTTATTTAAGATTCCAAGAATCTATGACAAAAACTCTTAAAAAAATTAAACTATCCGCATCCGCACCCGCATCTGCGGATATCCGCAATTGAATATCCGCAACCGCATCCGCATCCGCGGATAGTAAAAAATTACTATCCGGTCCACTCTAATATATATATATATATATATATATATATATATATATATATATATATATTATATATATATTATATATATATATATATATATATATATATATATATATATATATATATATATAGCAACTC
>SEYY01011562.1:0-2500 GCA_009176605.1 Armadillidium nasatum | reverse complement strand
TTCAATATAACTCAACATAGTGTCACAATTTAATCATACTAATGAAAGACTCTTCTAAAGCCTAAATTCTTGTGCTCCTCGTGTGCACTTAATAATTAAAAAAGTCTACATTTATCTTCTCATTGGGTGTCAGAAATCCGCGTCTCTTTGATAATTAGATTTAATGACAAAAGTGTCGAGATATTATTGTACATATTGATTTTTATCGATTCGATCCTGCATTTTTTCACAGATCAAGGAAAGAATATTCAATATAAATAGAAGAAAATAGCATCTCTCGCTTTCTTTGAGTAATTGTGTGTATCTTTATATACATGCTAATGATATATATATATATATATATATATATATATATATATATATATATATATATATATATATATATATATATATATATATATATATATATATATATATATATATATATATATATATATATATATATATATATATATATATATCAGTGATGGGAGAATCTGAATCCGGATTCGAAGGGGTTTTTTTTTCTTTCTTTTTGCAGATTCGGATTTGGATTCTAGAATTGCGAATTTTGCTACATTCGGATACGATTCGGATTCTATGGTCCTGGATTCGGCTTTGGATTCGGATTTGGAGGTTCCGGATTCGGATTCGAGAAATTCAAAGCTCATCTGAATTCGGATTCGGATTCGTATCCTTTCATTTATGGTAATATCATAAATTGAGTAGCCTTTTTTCTCCTACTGAAAAAAATTTCTGGCCTCTCACCAAAATCATCTCTAATAACTTCTGTAAATCTGCCTTTCCGTTCTTTTTCGCTCTGACAGAATTGTAGCAAACTCTCTGTTTTGAAAAGGCTAATTTACTTCTCATTCAACCCTTGACGATTCTATCATCTCTCATCTTACTCCTAGTCTTAGGTGTTCTATATTTCTACCAGCAATCACACATAATCGAGCGCATGTGATACTGAGATCTACAGATGGCATTCCTCCTCGAAATTGAGGGAGTCTGTGTCTGAGCTAGACGCTGTCCTTGTTCCACTCTATTCTCTATGCCTTATTACAAATACTTTCCCTCTCTGTTCAGTCGCTTACAAAGAAAGGTAGCTTTTCTAATCCTTCTAACTATCGTTCTATAGCTCTCACTCGTATTATGTTAAAATCTTTGAAGCTCCCCTCAACTTTCATTTCCCGGATTATCTGGAATCTCATTCCCTTCTCTCAGATCATCAGTATGGTTTTCGACTCTCGAGGTCTACTGGTGACATACTCTTCTATCTCAATATTTTATGATATTCTGTTTTTAGGGATAGCGATTGAGATATCCAAAGCTTCTGACAGTTTATGGCAAATATCACTACTCTCCTTTTAAGCTCCCTTCTTTTGAATTTCTTCCTTCTCTTTAGTTGCTCATGTTAAGTTTTCTTTCAGATTGTTCCATATCAGCATTTATTGATGAAGGGACCCCTTTCTCTTTTTCTGTTAATTGTAGTGTTCTTCAAGGTTCTGTTCTAACTCCAACTTTACTCTTACTTTTAATTAATGATCTTCTCAGCAGCTCTTCTAAATTCATTCATTCTTATGTCAATGACTGAACTCTCAATTTTTCTACTCGTTTCAAGATTGCTTTCTTTTTTTGCATCTGGAGTTGCAATTTTTCCTCTCTGGATGGGATTTCTGGAGGTGGGGATCACAACCTCAGTCTGGTGAAATTCAACTCTTTAAAAACTCAACATCTTCACATCTCTCTTCCAAAAACACCTCTCAACTTTTCTATTTCCTTCACCTATGAACATCAACAATATTGTTGGCCTGAACATAAACAATAACATTCTCTTCGAAACCTCATATAACAACGTTTGCTACAAGGGAAGCCTTCTAAGAAGAGAAAGGAAGTTCTTTTCAGGTTGGGAGAACTTTTTTTCTTCCGAACAGTTCACTACTACCCATTATATAAAGGTCTTATCCACCATGTATAGAGTACTATTCTCTCATTTAGGCATTTGGGAGGAGGTTGTTGGGGAGGGGGGCTCACCTCTACCTGTATTTTGTACAGGATTGAGTTTAAGGCAAAAAACTAATTAATTATCCCCTACTTTCAAATTCTCAGAACCCTCTGTATCTGCCATGTGACTTTGGCACACAATCTCTTTTCTATAAGTCTTATTTTGTCATTTGGTTGTGGTAATTGACCTTTCCCATTCCACCACAAGTGCGTAGTTCTAGCGGCATAAGGAGTGCCATGCACTCACATTAATTGTGTGAATATTGTAAACTCTATGTTTGTCTTTTTCCTATTATATTTATATTTACTTTAATTTTAACTTTGGATTTTACTTAAATTTTACTTTAATTAACGTTAAATTCAAATAAAGAAATATCAAGTGCATTTATTTCGAATGGTGTAATGAAGGAGTGTCGTATTTAGTAAGGAATAATCTAATGGTGATCTAGGTCTTTCTCTGACTCTTGGTACTCTGCTTTATGGCGTTTCTGTGAATCTTTTGATGTGACACTAT
>SEYY01011561.1:52500-72500 GCA_009176605.1 Armadillidium nasatum | reverse complement strand
AGACTAAAAGAATGATCAGCAATATAATATGAATAAATTGCTTAGGCAGCACAAAATAACCTAATATATATCTCAGTACCCAAAGTACTGAGTATAACCAATTAGATAGTTAGCTAGAAAGTTATATTTTCTTAAGCTTGAGAAAATTAAAATCAATTGGGCTGCTATATTCTAAATTTATGAGTTTTGGGGAAGGTTGGAACTAATCACAATTAGGTGTTTTATAAGGTCAAAATGTCAGGCTCTTAAAATATTTATTAAAAGGGACACAATCTGAAACATTTGAAATAAATTTCTAACAAAATTAAAATCAAATTTTTATTTAAAATAGCAATTTTTATACAGATGAACCGGTGGTGGATGTGAGTTGAATTGGGTATTGAGTATGCATTGGAGGTTGTAAGAAACGAGCACTAAAAACATTCAAACTTATGTCTAGTTAATAGGGACCGACCGGGATTGGAATTTGGCCAGGGTTCACCTAAATTTGGCCGGGGTCAAAAAAATTTAAGATATAAAAATTTGTAAAGAGGTCAAAAGCACTGAAATTTAAGGTTAAGAAAATTAGATATAAGGTTTATTTAATTGTAAGGAAGGAGTAGAATAGCCAACATTCACTTAAATTAATGATTATATGCATTTTCTAAACAAAAAAAATCAAAACATTACAGTTTTGTATAGTTAAAGTTTAAAAAAAGTACAAAAATTAAAAAAAAAAATATTCTAATTCATAATAGTGATTCAACAGGTTTACTTAAGTAAGACCCTAAGGTAAAGTTTGAAAAAATGTAAGATATAAAATTATCAATATAACCTGTATTTATACATGTCATTGTTATTTTATTGCCATGTATTAAACTTGTATCATTTAACTGCATTATTTAAAAATTATTATTTTGTTTATACTTTCAGTCAATATGGCTAAAAGTATTGGCAGTATTTGAATACTTTACAATGTTTCAGGATAGGCTCGAAATAGCTAAATGTTAACATCTGCAGTCAGAAAATTAGAAGAGAATCTCCGGGTGCTACAATTAAAAAAATTTCAACCAAATCTTTTTGGAGTATCTAAAATCAAAACACAAAGATGAACATTCACTAGCAGAAAAGGAGTGGTCAAAAGAAACAGAAAAGGAAAAAAATCTTAATTTTCTTATATTTTGTTTGAAATTTTTTTTTATTATTATTTGACTGATTGAGCTGAAATTTTCAAAGTAAGTGAATTTTTTCACGAAAGTCTTAGTTGATTTCGAGCATTTTTTTTGAGTCTATAACGGTTTGAAACTTATTTGGACCCAAAGTTGAAAAAAATGAAAAACTGGATCAAACCACTGGTCCACATGAGCTGAAAATTTAGCTGAATACCTTTGCCCCAATTTCTTGAATTGGTGGGAATAGGTTTTTGATATTTTTTTTTGCAAAAATCGTACCCTTCTGGAAAAAAAAAATTATTTATAAAAAACGCTACCTACTATTTTTTTTTATTTATGAATATTGTTTAGAAGAGGGCAGGGCAACAATATTTATTTAGTGCATATTTAAATGCTCTTTGTTTGAAGCGAGATATAGCCTGTCAAACTTTGGGAATTTTTGAAATTTGGCCAAAAACTGGACCTTTTTGAAGGCTATATCTCAAAACCAACGAATGTCATCGAATAAAGTACATAGAGGAATTTGTAGCCCCACCCCTCCTCTACACACACCAAAAATAGGAAATGTCATAGTTGTATTTTTTTTTTTAAATTTTGTCTGAAAAGGTGGATTTTTTAGTTCAAAAATTTTTTATTTTCTATAGTTGGTCAGTTTTTGGCTTATAACATTTTTCCTATAACTCTGGGAACAAACGTCTTTTAGAGACTTTTATATCCCATTTAATTTCGAATAAATAGTCCAATTTTCAGCTCATTCTAAAAAGTGGTTTGGCACCGCCATTCAATTAAAAAAGGGTAAAATTTAAAAAAAAAAAAAAAAAAAAAAAAAAAAAAACTTTTAACTGTAATAGACTCGGAAAAACGCTAGGAATGGACTTTTCCTACCGGTAAAAAATCTATATAACTGAAAGTTTCAGTAGAATCAGCTGAAAATTAAAAAATAAAAAATAAAATTTAAGTATAATTTGCCATTTTAACCCCGGCCGGCAACCCCGGTTTTCCCTGAATTTTGGCCGGGGCCCCGGTCGGTTCATAGTCTAGTATAAGGTGACTATTATTTTCTGACCAAAAATCGGTACGCTTCTGAACATTGCCCCCCCCCCAAATACCCTCCTCGTAAGGGTTTTAAGGGATGTATAAAGGAGGGTGATTTTTAATATAAAGAAGAAATGTGAATGTTGTTTTCAAAAACAAGTCATATGGTTTATTAGTTAGGACATTCTACAAAAAAAAAAAAAATTAAATAAATAAATAAAGAAAATAAATAAAAAAAAACATTTTTGCTTTCTTCTGCTCCAACGCGCTGCTCCCTCTGACTGGCTGAATAAATAATTTTTTCCAAATCTAAAAATCAGAACAAATGTCCGTCTCGATTGACCCTCTAAAAAAATCGAGATTGTCCCGAAAAGTTCTGGACGAATGGTCACTCTAGTCTAGTAGCAAAGATTTGTTTGGTAAGTTGTAATTGTTGAAAATAATTGAACCTTTGATGTAATAAGTAAGACTAGCTGTGCCCTGAGATGGAGCAGAGAGAGAGAGAGAGAGAGAGAGAGAGAGAGAGAGAGAGAGAGAGAGAAGAGAGAGAGAGAGAGAGAGAGAGAGAGAGAGAGAGAGAGAGAGAGAGAGAGAGAGAGAGAGAGAGAGAGAGAGAGAGAGAGAGAGAGAGAGAGAGAGAGAGAGAGAGAGAGAGAGAGAGAGAGAGAGAGAGAGAGAGAGAGAGAGAGAGAGAGAGAGAGAGAGAGAGAGAGAGAGAGAGAGAGAGAGAGAGAGAGAGAGAGAGAGAGAGAGAGAGAGAGAGAGAGAGAGAGAGAGAGAGAGAGAGAGAGAGAGAGAGAGAGAGAGAGAGAGAGAGAGAGAGAGAGAGAGAGAGAGAGAGAGAGAGAGAGAGAGAGAGAGAGAGAGAGAGAGAGAGAGAGAGAGAGAGAGAGAGAGAGAGAGAGAGAGAGAGAGAGAGAGAGAGAGAGAGAGATCTGATGAGATAGTGTGAAATGAAGATGAGAAAGAATGGATTATAGATTTTTATGTGCAATTGTAGATGTATTTGTGGGGATTGATAGAGATGGTGATAAATGTTGGGGGTGATGTTTTTTAGGTTGCTATGGAGTTATGGATGTAGTGTTTGAGAAGGTTGTTGATGGGGTTGTGATTTAGGTGGATGAAGAAGAGAATATTGGCAATGATGCAATTGTGATTAAGTAAGATATCGTTGAGGTTTTGTCTGGAGTTGAAGTATGAGATGTGGAAGAGGTTGAAAAGTTTGTTGCAACGTTAATATGAATGTGTTAACATTTTGTGAAATATCTGTGAGGAGAAAAGTTAGCATAATTTCTAAAATACTAAAATAAACATTAAAACATGAAAATAAGATCATATATATATATATATAATATATATATATATATATATATATATATATATATATATATATATATATATATATATATATATATATATATATATATATATATATATATATATATATATATATATATATATATATATATATATATATATATATATATATATATATATATATATATATATATATATATATATATATATATATATATATATATATATATATATATATATATATATATATATATATATATATATATATATATATATATATATATATATATATATATATATATATATATATATATATATATATATATATATATATATATATATATATATATATATATATATATATATATATATATATATATATATATATATATATATATATATATATATATATATATATATATATATATATATATATATATATATATATATATATATATATATATATATAATATATATATATATATATATATATATATATATATATATATATATATATATATATATATATATATATATATATATATATATATATATATATATATATATATATATATATATATATATATATCAACATCCTTGATCGTTTTCTAACTTCTTATCCTTCTCCTTACACTGTTAAACTCTTTCCTCCTCTGGGTTCATCCGCTCACCTTCTTATCTCTGTATCTTGTCCTGTCTCCTCAAGTCTTTCGCAAGAATGGCCCCCACCTTCGGAGAGGAGGCGTTTCTGGCATTTTGGTACCACTAACTGGTCTGACTTGCGGTCGTACTTTTCTGATTTTCCATGGAATGATTACTGATTCCGTGGGAGGGATCCCTCGGGGTGTGCAGAGCACATAACCGAGGTGATTCTCTTTGGCGTACATTCCATACTCTTTCCCTTCTACTAAACCTAACAAACCTTGGTTTAACTCTGCTTGTTCTCGAGCTATCCGTCAAAGGGATGCTGCCTTCAGGGATTACCGTCGTCTTCAAACTCCAGAAACTCATGCTACTTATATTTCATCCAGGAATCTTGCAAAATCTATTCGTCGAGATACAAAATGTCTCTTCTCCGTCGCCACTGCAATAATCTTTCTGGTTCCACTTTCTCTCGCCCTTTCTGGCATTTTACATTAAATGCTAACTCTAACATTGCTTCTTCCTCTTTTCCTCCTTAATTAGTATCTTCTGACGGTTCAACTGCCGCTCTGCCTTCCTCTAAAACTGAACTCTTCGCTCAAACTTTTGCTTCTAATTCAACGTTAGATGATTCCGGAGCTGTTCCTACTCCTTCAACCCCCTCCAACTCATTTACGCCTAATATTGTAATTTTTTTCTAAAGACGTCATTTCTGCTCTCACTGAGCTTAACGCTAAGAAGGCATACTGTCTGATGGTATCCCTTCTGTGGATCTCAAAACTTGTGCATCCGAGCTTGCACCCTGCCTCAGTCAAATATTTTGTCTATGTCTTTCTACTTCAACCTTCCCTTCTTACATGCGTTCATTCAGCCTGTGCCGAAGAAAGGGGAACCCTCTCAGACCTCTAACTGTCATCCCATTTCTTTAACCTCCGTTCTTTCTAAAGTTTTCAAATCTATCCTTAACAGGAAGATTTGGAAACATCTCAATTCTTCTAATCTTATCTCTGATCGCCAGTATGGGTTTCGTAAGAAACGCTCTACTGAAGATTTCCTTTCCCTTCTCTCTGACTCTTGGTCCCCCTCTCTTCAGCATTTCGGTGAATCTTTTGCTGTTGCTCTGGACATATCGAAAGCTTTTGATAGAACCTGGCACAAATCTTTGATTTCCAAACTTCCCTCTTTCAGAATGTATCCTTCTCTCTGTGACTTTCTCTCTAATATCCTTTTCGGTCATTCTATAGCAGATGTAGACGGCCTTTGTTCTTCCTTTACATCTATTAATAGTGGTGTTCCTTAAGGATCTGTCCTATCCCCAACACTTTTTCAACTTTTTATTAATGACCTTTTCTCTGTTACTTTATCTCCTATCCACTCCTACACTGATGACTACACACTTCATTACTCTTTTCAATTTGAAAGGCGCCCTTCCCAACGACGGTTAATAGACGCAAGGAAGTTAGCCTTGAAGTACCTGACCTCTGATCTATCTCGTATTTCAAATTGTGGTAGAGAGAACATTGTTGTTTTCAATGCCACCAAAACTCAATTCCTCCATTTCTTTACTCGGCACAATCTTCCACAAAAAATATCTTCTGAAACCTTCATCTCTCCTTAATATTCATGGTGTTTCTTTTGCTCGTGATCTTTCTTTGAAAGATCACATTACCTCTCTTTCTAAACAAGCTTCTAAGAGGTTAGGTGTTCTGAGGCACCTTCAGTATTTCTTCACTCCACCCCAGTTGCTTGCTCTCTATAGGGATGTTGTTCGCCCTTGTATAGAGTATGCGTCACACATCTTCGGTGGTTCAACACATACAGCTATTTCTCTCCAATCTCTTTCTGTACGTCGAATTGTTGCGTCACTCTCTCTATATACTATCGCTATTACAATGGACACTGCTCTTCTGAACTATCTTGTCGCATACTTCCTCCTTTGAGAAGGGCTCGTGCGACTCGTCTATCTACACAGTCTCATCCTTTCTCTATCCAACTCTCTGACCTCAGACTTAGCTGCTATGCTCAATCTTACATATACTCTACTGGTAAAGTCTGGAACTCACTCCCTTCATCTATTTTTCCAACTTCCAATGACTTACACATCTTCAAACGTCGTGTATCTGGTCACGTCGGCTTTTAATTTTAATTTGACCCGGTTTCCGTCTTTCCCCCTGACTCTGGTGGAGTTTTTGGTAGGTCACTGGCCTTTGCCCACCAGAGGTGAGATAAAAAGATAAATAATATATATATTTATATATATATATATATATTTATATATATATATATATATATATATATATATATATATATATATATATATATATATATATATATATATATATATATATATATATATATATATATATATATATATATATATATATATATATATATATATATATATATATATATATATATATATATAATATAAATGTGTGTGTGTATATATGTGAGTAAGTTTATGCGTATGTATGAATGTTAGTATGTATGCTTGTTTATATGTCCTTGTTTAGAATTTTTTTTTACAAACCAACCTAAAGTTCATTTTACTATGTTAATTCTTTTACCTTTTTTCTATTTTAATATTTATTCTTCAATTTATACGTGTTTGACTTGTCAGCTTAGTGTTGTTATTTATTTGTCTTTTATTATATTGCCTTCTATTTCTTATATAGATTTTACAAATTTTCATCTGTAATCTTCGTTTTCATTGTTTGTGCTGCAATCTTTTAACTAATATTATTTTTTTGCATGTGATTTTGCTATTTCTGTGTTTTCTTTTCTCCTCCCTTTTCAGTTTCCTGATGAAGATCATAGCAGTAGCCTGAAACGATTATATTAACTGTATACGTTTCTTTAAGTCATCTTAATATTTAATAAATAAATGTTCACTTATGTTGCATTTATTTCTTGCTCTGCTATTTTTGATATATATATATATATATATATATATATATATATATATATATATATATATATATATATATATATATATATATATATATATATATATATATATATATATATATATATATATATATATATATATATATATATATCAAATCTTTTTAAATGCACTAACTGCTCGTGCATTAAAATATTTTGAATTTTTAAGTCAGCTATCCTGGGAATCGAACCATCGACCTCTTGGATGGTATTAGTCTGCGAAAGATGGATAGAACCTTGACCTCGTTACCCCGTGTCAGAGTGCAGTCGGGAGGGGCCCGTTCGGGAGTCTGCTAGATAAGTATTTCTTGAGACTTCCCAGCGCGGCTCCTCTTTTGTACTGTCTTGACTCGGTCAGTAACGCGCTTGCTTACTATCCAAGAGGTCGATGGTTCGATTCCCAGGATAGCGGACTTAAAAATTTCATATATATATATATATATATATATATATATATATATATATATATATATATATATATATATATATATATATATATATATATATATATATATATATATATATATATATATATATATATATATATATATATATATATATATATATATATATATATATATATATATATATATATATATATATATATATATATATATATATATATATATATATATATATATATATATATATATATATATATATATATATATATATATATATATATATATATATATATATGTTTTTGGGGTGGAGAAAAATTCTGGAATACTTGTGGAATTGTTTCTGCTATAGTGATTGTTTTTTGTTATCTGAGGTTGATCATGTTATTGCTGTTGCTGTTGATGATGATTTAAGGCAGTGATGGCTTTTTTGCTATGAAGTTGCAGATTAAAGGAGGAGATTCCTGTTTTTTCTTGAAGGCGGTGATTCCTTTTTTTTCCTTTAAAGGAGGTGATTCTCTTGTTTCCTTGAAGGAGGTGATTCCTTGTTTTTTTTTCTTAAAGACGGTGATTCCTTGTTTTCATTCTTGAAGACGGTCATTCCTTTTTTTTTTTTTTTTTGAAGGCTGTGATTCCTTGCTTTTTTCTTCCCTTGGAGACGGTTATTCCTTGTTTTTTTTTCTTGAAAGCGGTGAATCCTCGTTTTTTTTTTTTTTTTTGAAGGTGGTTTTTTGAGTTGAAGCGGTGATTCTTCTTTTTCTTGATTATGTTTCTATTTTTTTTCTTGTGGATATAAAAAATTGCTTGAAAGCTGCGATATGAGGTTTCAAATTTTCGAGATTTCGAGATATAAAGTTATTATATATATATATATATATATATATATATATATATATATATATATATATATATATATATATATATATATATATATATATATATATATATATATATATATATATATATATATATATATATATATATATATATATATATATATATATATATATATATATATATATATATATATATATATATATATATATATATATAATAACTAAAATGAGGACTTACGTACGGCAAAGGTAGAGGTTTCTTTGTAATTTTTCGATAATTTTAAGTTTCTTGGCTTTGTGTAGAGACCAGTCGTCACTTTTACGAAAATTAGTGGGTTGAATAAAACACTCTTTGTCTTCTTTCACTTTTTATTTTCACCTCTCATCTAAAAACCTCTCCTCTCAGTTCGTTTTAAGCAAGTCAGGTCTAGATGATACAGCGTGGGTCATGTAGGGAGAGAGGAGAAGTTTTATTTGGCAAATGAGATGTTGAGATAGTGGCGTCATGTTCAGAGAAATTTGAAAAATTCTTAAAGAAGCAACGTTCTCAAAATATTAAATGAAAATGAATCTTCTCTTTCCCATCATCAGGTTTTTAAATTTATTTAATATTATATAAATCTTCGATGGTAAATTATTTTGCAAAATGTAAATAATAAATTAATAACAGAAAGCACATTTTTATCCAGAACAGGATCAACACACATTTAGAATAAGAGCAACTGGAAAGAACCGCTGTCATTGTTAAGTGACCCCTCCAGCATTAAAAATCATAGCCATAGTAAGGACCACCCTATAGACCCTAATCATTTCTCCAACATCACACAAACCAACCAATTGCTTGACTTAAAAATACTAGAATCCATTCACATTTTCAGTCTCAGCCTTCATTTAACAATGACAGAGGTCCTTTCCAGTTGCTCATATTCTAAATGTGTGTTAATCCTGTTCTAAAAAAGTGCTCTCTGTTATAAATTTATTATTTATATTTTGCAAAATAATTTACCATCGAAGATTTATATAATATTAAATAACTTTTTCAACCTGATGATGGGAAAGATAAAATTCCTGAAACTTCGTTTATTATAAGTGTTTGGAATTAAATAAAACAACTATTTTTATTTATCGCCATTATGCTCCGAGCTTTTGTTACTTTTCATTATAAAAACCAGATTCTCCCAAAAAAAACAAAAAAAACAAAAATAAAAATAAAAATAAAAAAAAATATATATATATATATATATATATATATATATATATATATATATATATATATATATATATATATATATATATATATATATATATATATATATATATATATATATATATAAATTATAATCCTCTATCCATCGTCCTAAGATTTAACCTTCGTTCTCTCCAAAGTTTTCGAATCTGATTAACATTAAAATTAATAAACATCCTAAGTCTTCTAATCTTATCTTTGACCATCGGTATGACTTTCGCTAGGAACACTCTGCTGGTGATCTTTCTCTCTGACTTTTAGTTTTCTGATCTTTAGAATCAGTGAATAATTTTTAGCAGTGATGTGCGTCTCAAAAACATCTATTTTTTCACACTGTTTTCCTCTCTTATTATTATTATTATTATTATTTGCAGATGTCTACTATTAATCTTTTAAATCCATCAATAGTGACGCTCCTAAATCTTTTGTCTTATACCCATTTTTTCCTACTTTTAAATAATGACCTGTTCGTCACTTTATGACCCTATCTTCCCATATGTTAACGACTTCTTTGTTCATCATTTTTTACATTCACAAATGCTTCACAGGAAATTGAAAATAACTAAGATGATGGACTTGAAGTAACTAACCTCAATCAGGTCTTGCTCTATTTCAATTTGTGGTAGAAAAAACAATTGTTTCAATGCTTCAAAACATCAGTTTCTTCATCTTTATACTCGAAAATTTTTCCACACAACTATGAAATCTACTACAAAAACATGTCACTTAAAATTTCTGCTTTTAATTAATATTATCTCTCTTACTGAACAAGCTTTTAAAGGAAACGGGCACGGCAATTCAACTGGCAAAAAAGATTGGGGAGAATGAACGCACTCGAACTGATAAAACGGAAAACCTAAGACCACCTTTTTAGTTTGAGTTGTGTAAGTGAATCCATGAAGAATGATGTACTTTACACGGGGAATATAAAGAGGAAAAAACTCGAATTGTATAAAGTAAATTAGAAAGTGCCTCAGGATATTCAACCTCTTAATTACACTATTTCACTTACAAAGGACAATACTGTTCTAAACTCTCCAGTCAAATACTTCTTACACTGAGAAAGACTATTGAGACTTCATTCAAGAATATCGTCCTTGCATTGTCCAACACTCTACTATAGATATATGCTCCTTCTATACGTTCTTTACTGTTACACTTTGAAATATTCTTCATTTATTTTTTTATTTTTCCTACTTCTCTTGATATGCATACTTTCAAACGACGAGTATCAGGACATGTCGTCCATTAATTTTCCCTTGGTTAGGGAAATTTTCCAACTGTGGTACAATTTGGTTGACCTGCCTTTGTTCACCAAAGATTATATATATATATATATATATATATATATATATATATATATATATATATATATATATATATATATATATATATATATATATATAATATATATATATATATATATATATATATATATATTAGTGATGGAGAGAAGATGAAGAATTGTTCAATCGATGTTATGTTTTTTTTTGAAACCTCGGTTGCTGTTATTTTGAGGTTGCATATTTTTTAACAACCGGGTTGCGGTTATTTTGATGTTGTTAAAAAGGCTATATATATACCTTCCTTCATAGTGGAAGGTTGTGTTTGGTGTGTGCTCCATGCTGTGTTTGTGTTTTTTTCCTCTTAATTGTTTTAATTTGTGTTTGAGTGCCTTTTAGGGTAACCCTGTTTTTAAACGATTATAATAATTGTGTATCTACAGTGTAAATTTGTTTTGGCAATTTTAAAATTTACTAACTACAGTGGTAAAATTTACTACGACAACAACTAGTGCTGTAAAAAATTTAAGATAAGTTTTAGTGAATATTTTATGTTTTAATTAAATAGAAATGGTTTAATAGTTACATACAGTAAGTTCTATAGTTCATATTTAGCCGTTTTAAAATTTGTTTTCAACATAAGTATTATTTCAGTTTTTCTTTCTTTTGTTTGTACATTTGTTTGTCTCTTAGTTGTTAGTCTTTTTGCTTGTGTGACTTTGTTTGTCAGTCTGTTTGATTGTTTGGCTTTTTGTTTTCCTGTCTGTTTCTCTTGATCCTGAGTGTCTGTCCAAAATGGCGGGTGTGGGCAGACATGGGTTCTCTATACACATCACCAATGTTCGTAGCTTGCGCTCTAACTAAGCTTCTGTGGAATACCACCTCCCCCACTCTCGTCATAAAATTTTATTCTTCTCTGAGACCCAGATATCAAAGAATTCCACCTCTAACTTTTTTAATACATCCAACTACATCTTATTTCATAATTTCCGTTATAAGGGTGGAGTTTGTGCCTACGTAAGCACCAACACTCCGGTAACACGTCTTGTGAATCTTGAATCTCTTAACTTCGATATTCTGTGGCTTAAAATCTTTCTTCCTACCACTACGATAATCTTGTGTTTCTGCTACTGTTCTCCCAATAGAACAGATTTTTCTACCTTTTTTGAATATCTAACTACTTCTCACGAGACTATTACATCTTCACATCCAAATATTGAGGTCCTCTATTTAAACGATTTCATTGTACACAACACTGAATGATTGAGTTCCTCTCGTACTGATTCAGGAGGAAAGGAAGCTGAATCATTCAGTAATTTCAACGATATGGGACAGCTGATTAAAGAATCAACACACATTCCAGATCGTCGCAACCAATTCTTGAATACTCTTGACTTATTCCTCACTACTATTCCTTCTCTTTATAAATACGTTATCTTCGCACCTATTGGTAATTCCGATCACAATCTAATTTGTCTTAATTTTCATGCTTTCTCTCCAACTACTCTACCCTACCCTAACCGTATCTTCTGGCACTTTGATCGGGCTGACTGTGGGGGCTTTGCGTTGCTTCTACACTAACTATCCCTGGAGTGAGTGCTTTGTTTCTGAAGACGATTCGGTCTCTGCCGAAAAGGTGGGAGACGTAATCGTTGATTGGATAAGCTGGTCATTCTTTCTTCAACTAAATCTTTCTCTCCTCAAAATATATAGTTCGATCGTGCTTGTTTTCGTACCATTCAGGCTAGAGACATCGCGTATCGGAGGAGGAAAAATTCTCCATCTCCTGTCACTCTCGTTCATTTTCATTCAGATCGAAATCATTGCAGCACTAAAAGCGAGCAAAGCGGACCTTCACCAAACGAAGGTGTGCTGAACTCCAAAATTCTCCTACTGAAAAATCTTTCTGGCTTCTTTCCAAAAACATCTCCAAAAATATCAGTAAATCTTCCTTTCCTCCTCTTATTCGCTCTGATGGTTCTGTTGCTAATACTCCGGCCTTCTGTTCTCTTCTATTTCAACCCTGGACGATTCCGGCAAACCTCTTATTACTTCTTCTCCTCTCAGATCCCATGCGTTTACCTGTGATTACATTTGATCAGATGCATGGGCTTCTGAAATCTATGAACTTTTGGAAGGCAAGCGGCTCGGATGGCATTCCTCCACGAGTTTTAAGGGAATGTGCCACTGTGCTGGCTACGTTCCTCGTTCAGCTTTTCTCTCTATGCTACAATACTAGTACTTGCCCTCAGTGTTGGAAACGTGCATTAATTCAACCTATTCCGAAGAAATTTAGCCGCTTGATCCTTCCAACTATCGCCCTATAGCTCTCACTTGTATTCTGTCTAAGATCATCTGGAATCCCATTCCCTTCGTTCAGATCATCAGTATTACTTTTGACGTTCGAGGTCTACTGGTGATATACTTTCATATCTCACAGATCTATGGTTTTCTGCCATTAGGGACCATGGGGAGACGCGCGGTGGAGCATGACATATCTAAGGCGTTTGGCCCGGTATGACATGCGTCACTGCTTTCCAAGCTCCGCTACTTTGGGTTTCCTCCTTCTCTTTCCATGATTATGTCTAGCTTTCTTTCTTTGCATCTAGAGTTGCCTCTCGTCTTCATCTTTCCGATTCCATTCTTGCAGATCTGGATATAATTTTAAGTGGGGTCGTCTCAACCTTGTGAAATTTAACTTTTGAAAAACTCAACTTTTAGAAATATCCCTCTCAAAGAAACCTCCTAACTTTTCTATTTCTTTCATTGGCTCTCCCATCTCTCCTGTTGACAATATAAACATCCTTGGCCTTCTCATAACCAAAATAAATATCTTGAAATCCTTATATCACAATGGTTTCTAGGGAGGCTTCAAAGAAGTTGGATGTACTATTTAGCCTGCGAGAATTTTTTTTCTTACTAGCAGTTACTTCAATTATAAAAGGGTCTTATTCTCCCTTGTATGGAGTACTGCTCTCATATCTGGGGTAGTTCAGGCTTCACCCGTCTTTTGGATAATTTGAATCAAAGGCTAAAAAACTTATAAACTCTTCCTCTTTTTCTAATTCTCTTGACTCTTTATCTTTGCGACGTGACATTGGTATCTTGTTTCTTTTCTATAGCTACTACAACTGCAAATTCTGGAATGAACTCTCCACACGTATACAACCACCTTTACGGCATCCTCGTAGCACAAGGGGTGCATTGTCTGCGCATCAATTTTGTGTGGACATAGATAATTCCAGGCTTATACGCTGTGGTACCTCCTTCTTTCCTGCTCCCTCAGTTTCGTGTAACTTTCTCCAATATTCTGTGTTTCCTTTTGAATTTAATATCAATTTCTTTAAAGCCTGCGTCTGCGCTCATCTAAGAAATTTTCTTTAAGGGGGACCCTAATGGGGTGGCTTTTATTTTTTGTTTTTCGTACTCTTTTACTTTATTCTTATTCTTCTAACACTCTCTCCATGAATAGGGCTGTGCCCGTGAGTTTGGCGGTGATGTGTAAAAAAAAAAAAAAAAAAAAAAAAAAAAAACGAGGGTGCGGTTGCGATTATGGTAAAACTCAATGGCGGTAAACCATTTCAAATATATTAAAGATACAATTTAGTTTATTGATTGAAACACTTATTGCGGGGGAATTGATATTATTGTTATTATTATTATTATTATTATTATTATTATTATTATTATTATTATTATTATTATTATTATTATTATTATTATTATTATTATTATTATTATTATTATTATTATTTTTACATCAAAAAGTATATCTTGGAAATTTTATCTCAAAATTGGTGCGAAAAATACATAAATTTGTTAAAATCGCGACATATTTTTCTTAACGGAAAATATGTAAGAATCCAACAAAATTGAAATATCGGGACAGAAAAATTGCCGAGGCATTTCGCGTCCTGTCTTTCAGACTCAGTTGTGCGTAGTTATTCCTATTGAGTAAACGTAAATAAGCTATTAACATATAATATATTCCAAACTGAAACCGTTATCTTAATTAACAAAGTTACAACTAATATAATTCTTTATTTTACTTTTCTTATTATATTTTCTTAATTTTTAGCTAAATACATTAAAGTACATGCGAACATTTAATCAAATACAATACTCAAAAAACTTTATACATATGTACATACACACATACGCTCATGATGTAAATAAATATTTACGATAAAGAGGTGTCCGGTAATTTATTTTTTTATTTAACACTTATGCATCACAATGTATGAGGAGATAAGGTGCCATACACTACTTTTATATTTAATATATGCCACTTCTAATTATCAGGCAGTCATTTTTTTTATACATCACCACCACTCACGGGCAAAGACCTATTCAAGGAGGGAGTGTCAGAAAAATAAAAATAAAGTAGAAGAATAAAAAAAAAGAAATAATAATAATTAAAAATGAAAACGACCCCTGTAGGATCCACCCAACGCAAATTGTTTAGGTGAGCGCAGACGCGGACTTTAAAGAAATTGGGATTAAATTCGGCAGGAAATACAGAAGATGGGAGAGAATTCTACAGAACAGATGTGGCAGAAAAGGAAGGCACCACAGCTGACAAGCCTGGAGTTCCCTATGTCCACGCAAAATTGATGTGCAGAAAATGCACCCCTTGTGCTACGAGGATGACGTAAAGGTGGAGGTATTCGGGTGGATAGTTCCCTCGAGCATAGAAAAGAGATAAGGCACCAACGTCGCGTCGCAAAGATAAAGAGTCAAGTGAATTAAAAAGAGCGGAACAGTTTATGTCTTTTAGCCTTTGACTCAACCACATCCAAAAGACGGGAGAAACCGGACCCACCCCAGATATGAGAGCAGTACTCCATACAAGGGAGAATGAGACCCTTGTATAATTGGAATAACTGCGAGGAAGGAAAAAATTCTCGCAGTCTAAACAGAACTCCCAGCTTCTTTGAGGCTGCCCTAGCAACCATTGTGATATGAGGTTTCCAAGACATTTTTTTGTTTATGTGGAAACCAAGGATGTTTATATTGTCGACAGGAAAGATGGGAGAACCATCGAAAGAAATAGAAAAGTTAGGAGGTGTCTTTGAGAGGGAGATTTCTAGAAGTTGAGTTTATAAGAGTTGAATTTCACAAAGTTGAGACGCCCCACTGCCAAATTCTATCTAGATCATTAATATATAAAAAATCCTGTGAAAACTTAAAATATGAAAAAAACGTCCGTACAAAAGAAACAAGTTTTTTTGTATGTACTTAAGAAATAATATTTGCATGTATGTTAAATATTGGAAATAAAGGAAAATCTGGCAACTCTATACCATATATATTTTCATCAAGTATATAAAAGAGACCAGCGAGGGAACTCATTTTTGTGTACATATATATATATATATATATATATATATATATATATATATATATATATATATATATATATATATATATATATTAAGTGCTTAAATGACTGCCTGTTAATTAAAAGTGTCTTATTTTCAATATAAAAGTAGTGCATGGAATCTTATCTTATCTTATTGTGATACGCATTTGTGAAATAATAAAAAAAATACCGAACACCTCTTTGTCGTTTATATTTATTTATATTATGAGTGTATGTGCGTATGTGTGTATGTGCATGTATATGAGAATGTTTTGGTATTGTATATAAATGTTCGCATGCACTTTAAGGTATTGGGTTAAAAATTAAGAAAATATGAAATAAAAAGGAAAATAAAAAATTATTTTATTTTCAGCTTTGTGAAGGAAATGGTGATTAGGTTTAGAATATATTATGTGTTTGTATGTGTGTGAATATATGGAGTAGAAGAGTCCTTATTCGCATTAAATGATTCATTGTTTTAGCCCCACAAGTAACGATAAATTTTTAATAAATAAAATTGATTTTTAGTTTTTCTTAAACTTTTTAAGAAATACAAAATAATTTATTTTTGAAAGAAATGACAATAAATTTTTAAAGTTATAACTTGAAATAAGTATAGAAAATGTAGTGAGCAAAAAGCTTTAAAAGATTATATCTTATAAGAAATATAGAAAACGTGATGTGAAATAAGTTTTAAAATGATGGTTTGAAGAAAACGGTATAAGAGTGAATATGTGCATTATATCATGGTGCTATTAAAGAAATAGAGTCATGAGATGGAAATTATATGATGTAATATTTAAGTTGTAATGTCTTAGGAAATATAAAATCATTAAAAAAAATGGTTTACTGTGTAATGAGAGTTTTTATTTATAAATACAATTTATTATTATTAGTTACTATTTTTATTACTCTTATTGGTATTACAATTTTTTTTATTTTGTAAATCATTGGTATTTTTATTAGTTGGATTATTATCTTTACTCTTATTATTATTATTATTATTATCATTATTATTATTATTATTATTATTATTATTATTATTATTATTATTATTATTATTATTATTATTATTATTATTATTATTAATATTATTAAAATCAGATACTCTACAGAAACCACAGAAATCATTTCCAGCATTTCAATTATTAACTCGATTTCTATTACTATTATTATTGTTATTACTATTATTATTATTATTATTATCATTATTATTATTATATCATTATTATTATTATTATTATTATTATTATTATTATTATTATTATTATTATTATTATTATTATTATTATTATTATTATTATTGTTTTTATTATTATTATTGTTATTGTTATTATTCTTATTATCCATCATTTTTCCCGCCATTGTTCTATTATTGAAAATTATATAATAAATTATAGATTGCAATTATTACTACTACTATTATTATTAGTTGCTATCATTTTTATTACTATTATTATTATTATTATTTATTTTTTTTATTATTTTTTTTATTTTTTTTTTTTTTTTTTTTTTTTTTTTTTTTTTTTTTTTTTTTTTTTTTTTTTATTACATTTTTTATTTATTTTTTATTCTTATCGACACTTTATTTTTATTACTATTATTGTCTTTAAAGTATATATTATCATTGCTATTATTATTACCAGTATTCTCAATGCAAACATCGCAATTAACGTTCATTGTTATTATTACTTGCCTGATCAATATTTTTTTTTGTTACTCTAGAAGTAACCTATCATAACCTGTAATTATATAATTTTTAAATAAATTATAATTATATATATATTAATATGTATTAAACATTGGGGCTCAAAGGAAACCTCAGTGTTTTCCCCAAGATTCTCCTTTTCAGAGAACTGGACAGTCACGATATTATTATTAAGATTATTATTGAATTTAGTAGAATAGGACCTACTTTTAAACTTTAAACCAGTATATGTACCACTTCCTGAATAAAGCTTTATGAATGAATGAATAAGTATTGTTATAGAATGATGTTGTGAATATGAAATGAATGATTAGATACTGTAAACATGTGGTTACATTGCGCGTCACATCATATGAGTCATAAACATGAAATATCAAGCATTGATAGGCAACGATTCAAATATCAGTCACGTGATTATGATGTCATAGCAATAATGTTGCATTTAGATATATGAATGTAGTGAGGTAAAGTAAATAAGCGTATGTTAATTTAGTAAGTCATAAACAGGAAATATCTAGAATTGGATATTGGAGGGGAGAACCACGTGACGAAGAGAAAATCTATAGAGATGAAAACCATGTGAACAGAGATTTAAGATGGCGAAAACCACAAATTTGTATTGTACTCATTTTCATCAAATATAAAAGTACGTTAAATATAGGAAAAAATAATAAACTCGATGGCCTCACTTAGTTTGGGGAATAAATAGTTCTGCGAATTGTAATTCATGTCAGGACTTGAAAGCAAACCATTCTAAGGAATGGTATAACGTCAGAGGAATTAATGGTCGTGACTTCACAAGCATAAAATCACATGATAATAATAACTCGAATTCAATGCAATTAAGAAAATGTAAAAAGTCAAAATATTCCTATTTCGTGTTTTTCTAAGATTATAAATATATTTAATTTTAAAAAAAAATTATTTCTGAAATATTTTGTTATTAGTAAATATGTAGTAAGTGAAAATATGATTATTTCATTTCTTTGGCTTATGAATTCTTGATATTTAATGTTTTATCTACTGAGCGTAAGGGTGTTTGTGTGCATATACTGCATCAAGGAGTAAAATATTCATTTTAATTTAAAAGTAAAATAAAAGAGAAAAAAATTTAAGAAAAATTGAAAAGCAATTATGAAAAAAATCGATAATGTAATAATTCATACAATGTAATCTAAGAGGCAGTTAATAATATAAGAGGTAAAGTAATAATGCAAACGATATAATGGAAAGAGTAATATCGGATTCAATGATACAACGTGTGTATTAGCGAAGTAGAAAAACTTTAAAAATCCTATGACCAGGATAACAGAAGGGAGCTGGTAGTCATGACAACGGTTAGGTTGGTTACTATAACAGCATAATGAATGAGGGAAGCACCGTGACGATATCGATGTAGTTGTGAGAATTTGTATGTACTTGGGTGTGTGAGTGGGTGTTTGTGTCAGTGAGAGGAAAGCTGTAAATATTGTATTTGGTTACAGCGATTACATGATGGTAATGCAAAATATTGCGTAATGTTGCGTAATAATTATTATGTAATTAATCATTCGAAATAATCAATGATGTAAATGTGATTATATAATTATTAAAGTAATTTCCAAAAATTCAAAATAGCTGATGCCTAATCCAAGATGGGGGAAACCATTCGAGAATATCTACAGAGGTGAGATTTGTGTAATCAAATATTCAAGATGACGGATGTATGGCGTCGTAGTCTTATGATAACCCAGTCTCTTGACGTCACAGGGTCAGGTGTTTGGGTATGTATGCGTGTGTGAGCACGCTCGCACACGGGTGACGTCATTACCATTGAATTTAAAGGTGAGCTTTATCCTCCGTGCCAGCTGTCGCACACGCGCACACGTTGGTTACGTAATCATTGAGGGCCCTCACAAGGATAACCTTACCCTTATTGCCAGCTGCCACTGGCACTGGCACACCCCTCATACCAATACGCCTAGGTCTAGCACAGGAGTCACGTGAAAGAATTTGCTCTAAATTATATTTTTAGCAAAAAGAAAAAGGTAGTAAAGCACTCTGGAAAGAGCATAAGTTAGGCCCAAGCTCTGG
>SEYY01011561.1:40000-45000 GCA_009176605.1 Armadillidium nasatum | reverse complement strand
AAATTTGTTGTAAAGAAATTACAGGTATAAAAAAAAAATATAGGTATAAAAGTATCGATTAAAATAAAATATCGACATAAAAAATATCGATATAAAAAATATCGAAGGTCAGAAACAATCTACACCTAAGCCATATATATATATATATATATATATATATATATATATATATATATATATATATATATATATATATATATATATATATATATATATATATATATATATATATATATATATATATATATATATATATATATATATATATATATATATATATATATATATATATATATATATATATATATATATATATATATATATATATATATATATATATATATATATATATATATATATATATATATATATATATATATATATATATATATATATATATATATATATATATATATATATATATATATATATATATATATATATATATATATATATATATATATATATATATATATATTCAATGATTACTTAATAGATAATATATTTCGAAACAACTTTCTGCTAAATTTCTGTTATTACAAAATTATCTGCATCCAAAGGGATCCTTTATATGAAATTGCCTTTTATTGGGAGACTGAGCATTGAAATTACAAGTAAAATTGAAAGTATATTAAATAGAAATCTCCCTCAGTTCAAACTTAATTGATTTTTTCGATTGAAAATAAAATTGGAAAATATTTCCAATACATTTATGTTCATCGGTTGTCTATAAATTTAATTGCGGTAGCTGTGAGGCTACCTATATAGGAAAGTCAATTCGCTGTCTTTCCACGAGGATCACCGAACATACAGATATTTCCATTAGAACATTGGATCAATTATATCATCTCTCTTATTAAGCTATAAATTCTCATTATATCCATAGCAATCATTGTATACAGGATAGTAACTATGGGATTTTGGAGCATGAAAAGGAAGGAACAAAATCTCCAAATTTTTGAGTCCTCATATAATATAACAGTGTAGACATTCAGAATATTTTTTAATATTGAAGTGAACATTATAATTTTGAAGGTCTTTATACAATTTATTTTCTTTATATATATATATATATATATATATATATATATATATATATATATATATATATATATATATATATATATATATATATATATATATATATATATATATATATATATATATATATATATACATTATAGTATATGTGGCGAGATCGGCGGCCGATTAAGTCAATTGATATATCGATCGATATACCGAAGATCTTAGGATTGAACTTCCTGTTAACAAGCTCTTTCCTGGGCCGTTTTAAGGAGAATTTAAAAGAAATTTGATCATCAAGCTATTTCCTGGGTATTTTGAGGGAAATTTGAAAAGGTAATCTGTAGTTCCCTCAACGCCCGACCTAAGATCGTGATCCTTTTTTGCCAGGAAATTACTGGGTAGGAGTCATTACAGATCCCTTTGGGTTCTTAAAGGCACATTTCAGATCAAGGGCTCACCCATTCGGGCAGGAGATGTAGTCACGGCAGCAGGATACAATAAATTACATACCATGTTTCATAAGACAACTTTTTATTTTATTTATTTCTTTTTAATTTATATTTTTTATGAATTTTTTTATTCAGATTTTTTATACATATTTTATATATATATATATATATATATATATATATATATATATATATATATATATATATATATATATATATATATATATATATATATATATATATATATTTTAGAAATCGGTAAATCTCTTTTCATCTTCTACGAGAGAAGCATCAACATTGAAACGATTTTACCAAGAAGGCAGGGTGCAAGTTCAGAAGCACAAGTTTTGAGTACCACAGGAGAATACCATAGGAACCATATCCCTTCTTAGTATTAAGCTCAGAGAGAGAGCAGAAATGATATCTTTATAAGAGATTATAATTTTAGTCATAAATGAATTGGAGGGGGTTGAAAGAGGAGGAATAGCTATGGAATCGTCTAAGGTAGAGTTAGAGGCAAAAGTATGGGTGAAGAGTTCAGCTTTAGAAGAAGGTAAAACAGCAGTTCTGCCGTCGGAAGATACTAAAGAAGGGAAAGAGGAAGAAGCAAAGTTAGAGTTGATATTTTTTACAAAATGCCAGAAAGAGCGTGAAGAAGAGGAACCAGAAAAACTTTTGCATTTTTTAGGGAGAAAAGAGTTTTTAGTGTTACGAAGGATAGATTTTGCATGACTCCGGGATGAAATAAAAGTAGCATGATTTTCTGGAGTTTGAAGACGACGGTAATCCCTGAAGGCAATATCCCTGCGGAAGATAGCGCGAGAACAAGCAGAGTTACACTAAGGTTTGTTAGGTTTAATAGAAGGGAATCACCTCACTAATTCGTTCTGCACACTCCGAGGGACCCCTCTCACGGTAGCAATAATCATTCCACGGGAAATCAAAGAACAATCAACAATGTTTCCTTTCAATTGAAGGAAAGAATTTAACAGTATAAGGAGAAACATTAGAAGCTAGAAAAAGGTCTAGAATGTTGGGTTCCTCTCCAAGACGATCAGGGATATATATATATATATATATATATATATATATATATATATATATATATATATATATATATATATATATATATATATATATATATATATATATATATATATTGTAAAGAGTTCTATTTTTATAACTCTTGTGTTCTAAACTTAATATATCATGTGATTGATTTAAATTTATGAATGGATTTTGTATATACATATATCTCATCTCAATTCATAAATTGAGCTTCAAATTCGTATTTATTGGTAATGTTAATTTCTTAGATTTTATATTTTATTATTTTTTTTTATATATATTTTAATTATTTAAAATATTGTAATAGTTGTAAAATCATTTTTTTATATCTCCTCCGGTGGGCAAAGGCCGGAGGCCTACCGAATTCCACCGGAGTTGGAAATTTCTTTTCAGGTCGATTTTGGCCGACGTGTCCTGATACACGGCGTTTGAAAGCATGCAACTCAAAGAAAGTTGGAAAAACAGATAAAGGGAGTGTGTTCCAGACATTACCAGTAGAGTATATGTAAGATTGAGCATAACGGTTAAGTCTGGGGTCGGAGAGTTGGATAGAGAAAGGATGAGACTGTGTAGAAAGACGAGTCGCCCGGGCTCTTCTCAATGGAGGAGCTATGCGACGAGAGAGTTCAGAAGAGCAGTGTCCGTTGTAATAGCGATAGTGTAGAGAGAGTGACGCAACAATTGGACGGGCAGAAAGAGATTGGAGAGAGTTAGTAAGAGCAGGAGAGTTGATGAGACGAAATGCTCTAGACTCCACCTTCTCAAGCAAAACTGTATGAGTGGAGCCACCCCAGATGTGTGTAGCTTACTCCATACAGGGACGAACAACACCCCTATACAGAGCAAGCAACTGGGGTGGCGTGAAGTAATTCTTAAGGCGCCTCAGAACACCCAACCTCTTAGAAGCTTGTTTAGAGAGAGAAGTAATGTGATATTTCCAATAAAGATCATGAGAAAAAGAAACACCAAGAATATTAAGAACAGATGAAGGTTTGAGTTGTGTTTTCGAAGAAGATATCATAGTTGTGTGGAAGATTGTGTCGAGTGGAGAGATTGAGGAACTGAGTTTTTGAGGCATTGAAAACAGCCATGTTTTCTCTGTCCCAATTGGAAATACGTGAAAGATCATAGGTTAGTTGCTCCAAGGCTACCCTTCTCGAGTCTAATAACTGTTGTTGGGATGACACGTCTTTCAAACGAAAAGGAGTAATGAAGTGTGGAGTCATCAGCATAGGAGTGGATAGAAGATGAAGTAATAGAAAGAAGATCATTAATGAAAAGTAGAAAAAATGTTGGGGATAGAACAGAACCCTGAGGAACACCACTGTTAATAGGTTTAAAGGAAGAACGGTGGCCGTCTACAACAGTTGCTATAGAACAACCGGAAAGGAACTTAGAGAGAAGATCACAGAGGGAAGGGTAGATACCGAAAGAGGAGAGTTTTGAAATCAAAGCTTTGTGCCAGACCCTATCGAAGGCTTTTGATATGTCTAGCGCGACAGTAAAGGATTCACAGAAATGCCGAAGAGTGGAGGACCAAGAGTCAGAGAGAAGGGAAAGAAGATCACCAGTAGAGCTTTTCTTACGAAACCCATACTGGCGATCAGAGATAAGATTAGAAGAATTGAGATGCTTCCAAATCTTCCTGTTAAGGATAGATTCGAAAACTTTAGAGAGAACGGAGGTTAAAGAAATGGGACGGTAGTTGGAGGGCTGAGAGGGATCCCCCTTCTTCGGCACAGGCTGAATGAGCGCACGTTTCCAGCAAGAAGAGAAGGTTGAAGTAGAAAGGCAAAGGGGAAAAAGTTTACCAAGGCAGGGTGCAATCTCGGAAGCGCAAGTTTTGAGAACCACAGGAGGAATACCATCAGGACCGTACGTCTTCTTAGTATTAAGCTCAGAGAGAGCAGAAATAACGACTTTAGAAGAAATTCTAATTTTAGGCATAAATGAGTTGGAGGGGGTTGGAGGAGGAGGAATAGCTCCGGAATCGTCTAAGGTAGAATTAGAGGAAAAAGTTTCGAGCGAAGAGTTCTGCTTTATAAGAAGGTAAAACGGCAGTTGTGCCGTCAGAAGATACTAAAGGAGGGAAAGAGGAAGAAGCAAAGTTAGAGTTGACATTTTTTGCAAAATGCCAGAAAGAGAGTGAGGAAGAGGAACCAGAAAGATTATTGCATTTTTTACGGAGAAAAGAGTTTTTGGTGTTACGAAGTATAGATTTTGCACGATTCCGGAATGAATTATAAGTTGCATGATTTTCTGGAGTTTGAAGACGATGGTAATTCCTGAAGGCAATATCCCTGCGGAGGATAGCGCGAGAACAAGCAGAGTTACACTAAGGTTTGTTAGGTTTAATAGAAGGGAATCACCTCAGTAATTCGTTCTGCACACTTCGAGTTACCCCTCCCACGGAAGCAATAATCATTCCATGGGAAATCAAAGATGTACGACCGCAAG
>SEYY01011561.1:10000-37500 GCA_009176605.1 Armadillidium nasatum | reverse complement strand
CATAAGAAATTTTTTTTTCAAAATTTTTAGGAACGAGACTCTAAAATAATAATTTTTGAGACCAAGTTCCTAAAGAAAGTCGCTCCCCGGCGCAGTCGTTCTGGACCGAGTACATTTCAAGAGGCAAGTCCCTGTCAATATTGCAAGAAGTAAAGTCTAAGAATTATTAAACCGTTAATATCTCAATAACCGTAGCAGATAGCTGGAAGTAGCATGAGGCAAAAATCGTGGCCCATGATTGGTTTTACCCTAATCGGACTTTTTCATTTCAAAAATGATCTCTAAATATATATTAAAATGTACTTAACGTTTTTCAGATTTTGAAAATAAAACTTTTTCATAAAAATAGAAAAGTTGATATTTTTTTCTCATTTTCTGGAGGAGGATGATAAAAACTAAGTTCTAATGCCTTATCTCCATTTTTGCTCTATCTGTCGTAATTTAGAAATTGTAAGAAATCACAGAATCTTATTTCGACAGATGTTTTAAAATTATTTTTGAGAGGCCATATCTCCTGAACGGAAGCTCGTATAACCCGGAAATATTCATGTTCTGACTCAGCATGACGAAATCTATTTGCATAGCTGAATTAAGCGATATTTAAAGTTTAGCTTACAAGGAATCAGTTGTACACTTGAAAAGTCTGGAAAGCTAAAAGAAATCTAATTTCAGAGTAGAGAATTCTGAATCTGGAGTCCCTATTCCTCTACGACGTACCGTTAAAGAGTTATAAGATGTTAAAATATTATTTCAAGGTAGAGAAGAAAAAAACAGAAGCGCGTCGATCTTAACCTTCGAATTAACGTATAGTATTATAGGCCGATTGTGTCATGATATATGCTTCGTGTGCCAGAATGCAAATTTTGGCTTTCCCTGTTCTATATCACTTATTTAAACAGAACTATAGCGGTTGGAGAATCGGATAATATATAATTTGATGATCTTTAGAACGTACTATGCTAGTTTAAAGTTTAAAATTTCAAAGGTCTAACTATTACGGTTTTTTAAAAAAAAGAAATTAAGGTTTCAATGAGAAGCAGTAAATCCGATAAAGCCCTCCCGGACCCCGCGTTGCGTTAGATCCCCAACTTTTGGGGATATATATATACATATATATATATATATATATATATATATATATATATATATATATATATATATATATATATATATATATATATATATATATATATATATATATATATATATATATATATATATATATATATATATATATATATATATATATATATATATATATATATATATATATATATATATATATATATATATATATATATATATATATATATATATATATATATATATATATATATATATATATATATATATATATATATATATATATATATATATATATATATATATATATATATATATATATATATATATATATATATATATATATATATATATATATATATATATATATATATATATATATATATATATATATATATATATATATATATATATATATATATATATATATATATATATATATATATATATATATATATATATATATATATATATATATATATATATATATATATATATATATATATATATATATATATATATAATACAAAAAGGATTGAGAGAACGGCCGCAAACTTTAACAATTTTATTCATATATAAACACAACGTTTCGACCTATTACAAAGGTCATCTTCAGGACATCTGCAGATTATGAAAATATGAATACTAATAACAATATAATAATAAGTAATAATAATAATAATAATAATAAAAATAATAATAATTAATAATAATAGTAATATAATAAGCAATAATACCATAACAATTGCCATAAATATCAATAATAGTAATAGCAATAATGTCGATTTTAATAATAATGATAGTAATAATAGTAATGATATATGGTCATAAAGATCAATTTAATAATAATAATAATAATAATAATAGTAATAATAATGATAATAAAAATAGCCAAACATAAATATTAATAGATGATATAATTGTGAGCGGTTTCTCCTTGCGCTTTGCTTCGAATGACTCAATCGTTAAATGAGTACATCAGTGGAGTGCTCTTGACACTGATGGGAAAACTCCCCGGCATCCGCGATAGGCCTGGCCCAGCCAGCGGTAACCGCCGTAGGGCCCAAGAAACTCTAGGATCTTCCTCGAAAGATCCTGCTGACAGGTGCTTGCACCTACAGGAGTATGGTGAGTTTTGGTGAGATGATATAATAATACAATAATGACAATAAAAAATAAAAATAATGAAAATAAAAATAAGGAATAATAATAATAAATAAATACTAATAATAATACTGCTACTACTACTAATAATAATAATAATAACTAATAGATAATATTAATAATAATAATAACTAATAGATAATAGTAATAATAGTATAATAAAAGTAAAAATAAAAATAAAAATAGTAAGAATATTTATGAAAACAACCTGAATAATAGTAACAGTACAAGTAAAAATATTTAAAAAAGTATACTAGATAGTGATATGGAAATAAAATATATATATATATATATATTATATATATATATATATATATATATATATATATATATATATATATATATATATATATATATATATATATATATATATATATGCAAAGTACCAATATGCTAATAACGGTTAACTTCTTAAATTTTTTTTCAGTATTGCAACATTGCATTTTGCAAACCAATATTGCAATGCTGCATTTTAGTCACAGCTTTGTTACTCTATTATTATTATTATTATTATTATTATTATTATTATTATTATTATTATTATTATTATTATTATTATTATTATTATTATTATTATTATTATTATTATTATTATTATTATTATTATTATTATTATTATTATTATTATTATTATTATTATTATTATTATTATTATTATTATTATTATTATTATTATTATTATTATTATTATTATTATTATTATTATTATTATTATTATTATTATTATTATTATTATTATTATCATTATTATTATTATTGTAATTATTAGTATTAATATTATTATTGTTATGATAATTATTATTATTATTTACTCTTTTTCTTTTATTAATCCTGTCCTCTCTCATTATGATGATATCCTCCAAGGTTGAGTCAGATTAAGTTTGGGACTCGTATGAGCCCCAGTGCTGTGTCTCTGGGTGGGCCGTCATGACTCTGAATAGACTTGGACACGGCGACACACATGAACATATTCATGTCACGAACTATTACTCCGTTTTAAATCAGCATGTATACGTGGTATTATTTCGGAATTTGAACATAATTTTATGATGTAGCAAACTTTTTTTAATGACGAAATTGAATATTTCCATCCCTCATCTATTTTCATTCTTTTTCCCTGTAACGGTAAAACTTAATCTATTTTAAACTTAATTTGCTTCCCTATTTCAAATTCTGATTTCTTTTTAGGGTTTTAAAATTATTTTTATATGTAAATTTAACGGTGCTTTGTTCTTTTACGATGATGGAAAAATATTTTGATCGGAAAGGTTGGCATTTTATTGTTAATTTTATTATTAATTTAAAAATAGTTTTTTTTTTTTACAATTTTTGCGCTTCACCGCGAGTGAATTTTGCAAAAGAAAATTTAAAATTAATTTATTTCACTCTAATTCAGGATTTAATGTGAAAGGCGTGTATCGTTGAAAATGAATTGTGAATATAATTTCAGTTGGTTTGATAAGAATATTTTAAATGAAACTGATGCAGTGAGAATATTTCAGAAATACAAAATTATTCCAGATTTCAAATTATGTCATGATAATCACTCCATGCTGCTTTCAGCATAAATATATGAGTTAAGTTAGGTTAGAATAAGTTAGGTTAGGTTAGGTAAGGTTAGGTTGGGTTTAGTTAGGTTAGGTTAGGTTTAGCTAGGTTAGGTTAGGTTTTGCTAGATTATTTTAGGTTAGATTAAGTTAGGTTAAGTTTGGTTGTTAGCTCACGATTTACATAAAACTATTTTCACTAGGTTTGTGCTAATTCAGTGTTAACTTTAGAGTATATATATATATATATATATATATATATATATATATATATATATATATATATATATATATATATATATATATATATATATATATTATTTATTTTTTTCACTATCACCTATCGTGGGGTGGTGCCCGCTACAATTCTCTTACATTCATACCCATTCTAACCTTTCAACCCCTTTCACCACCGCCCTCCATCTCACTCTGTTCTCCTCAAGTCTTCTACCCTCTTCTAAACTCAAATTCCTTCCACCCAAAATCTATCTCACTCTCTCCATCCATCTCCACTTTGGCCTTCCCCTCCCCCTACCACCATCCACCTTGGATCTAAGTACCTTGCCCACCATTCTGTCCTCATTCATTCTACACATATGTCCAAACCATTTTAGCACACCCTCCTCCGCTCTATCAGCTATACCCCTCTTCCATTTACACATCTCCTTTATTCTTTCGTTTCTAATCCCATCAATATATATATATATATATATATATATATATATATATAATATATATAATATATATATATATATATATATATATATATATATATATATATATATATATCATTTATTAAATAAATAAAAAAAGAAGCTCAAAAAAATTTTATATGCGTTTCTCTCTATCATTAAAAATTATAATTTTCATTTTTAACTTTTAAGTAAAGAGAGGAGGAGAAACCTTTCCGATTTAAATATTTTTTCATCATCATAAAAGAACAAAGGTCCAGTTTAACTTTATATTTTAATTCTCCTTTATTTTGTAATTTCAAATTTATAGACACTATAGGACGTTAACACAAACACACATACACATACATGCAAAAAAACGCGCAGGCAACACACACATTTTGTACAAGTTTTTTCTATTTTGACGTTGTATTACATTTTCTTTTCATCGCGTTCCTCCTTTCAGCAACTCGATCCAAACCTTTTATGACTCTTCAGTATCTTTACTTTTTAAAATTCCATATCTTTCCCGTTTTAATTATCATGTTGTCCATTCCAAGTATCTATATATTTATTGGAATTGCATAAAATTTATCACATTATAAACAAGTATTCACAGTGCTTTAATTTGATTTTCTATACAGTAATTTCATTCTATGAATTCAAAATCTTTCGCGTAATACAATGTATATTATATAAAATTATTACAAAATAATCACATTTTTGAAGTATTTGAATCAGGTTCTATGTTTGCAACGTCACATCGCAACCATTGATCCAGCCTTAATATATAATACATTAAAAACATTAACATAAACATATTGTAACGTCGTTACAATACAACACAGTAAGGAAGAGCTTAATAATTCTTTAAATATATAGAGTAAGATTTTTATTCTTTCAAATTATGAATTTATTTAAATGTCTTCTCAGTATCTGAATTTATTTTCCTGATCAAACAGTCATACAAAGAAAACATTATCCGAAATTTCATCTATACATAAAGAAGAATATGTAATCTTTATTCTTTTAATACTAAATTCATTTGTAATTCGTAATTCGTGCTTATGTTTCGAGGAAAAAATTTTATTTTTAAAAAAAAAAAATTTTTGTTTAAAATTTTATTTTTAAAAAATTTGTTTTTTATTTATTTCATAATTTTTTTTTTAATCATTTTATTTCACAAATCTTTTATTTACAAGATTTATTTTTAAATTTTTATTTTTAATAATGCTTTATTATTATTATTATTATTATTATTGTTTTTGTCATGTTCTTACTTTTAAATTTTTAAAAAACTTTTTGCCCATGTAGCTTGAAAAACACAAGCACATTGACACATGCACGCACGCAAGCAAAAACACACATACAAGCATACTCACACGTAATATATATTATATATTGGTAACTTGTTACTTACCAAAATAGTACGCCTGTATTAATATCACAGTCAAGACTTCTGCTATTTAATCCTTCCTTATGATGCACACTTTTATATAACATCTCAATTTTTATCAAGTACTTTGCAATTTCTTCATCAGGAACAAACTTATTTTCGAATAGTTTCTCTACTTCATGATTTTTAAATTATCCTTCTATTTCCACTAATCTCGCTCGAATTGTGAACTTTAAAACCATCAATAAAGATACAATGATAAAGTGGTTATAAGTCTAGCCTTATACACTGAAACCCTCTCTTTTGAAGCGGTATATCTTATCTAATAATTGTCAAGGACAACTGATGCCATCTCAGAATTTACATTAATAATTGATACTTCTATGAATAACAGATAAATTTGCATAAAGACAAACACGATACGATACAATCTGAATTCAGGTATGTCTAGTTTTTAATTCTTTAATTCTAACTTTTAATTAAGCTCCGAAAGACATATTTACATCATTTTAAATGAAAATATTTCTAATTTTTTTTTCTACTGTTATCTTTTTTCAAACATCAACTATTAAGTTTTAAAACACACACAAATGTACGCAAATCATCGCAAACAAAATAATATTTCTGCCTTTGCAAAGTTAAATACCACCATTTGCCTCATTTTCATTACATGTAGATTAGAATAAGACACGAATACATTCATATTTGAGGATAATGCATAAGTCTTACTCAAAAGATAATCATCCTTATAGTTAGATGAAATGGTCTTCATCTAGTTATGGAGACGTTAAGATTGAGACCTAATTTACGTATGCTTATTTTTTCTTGACTATTGCAAGTAAAAGAACAAGAATTCTATCTATGGCTAAAGTTTAATAGCCTGTACTTTCCTCTCCACCTATCTTGACCATCTGTACCTTCTGCTCTACTTAGGTGTTCTATCTATTTTCAATAAGTACTTCGCCAACATTTGTTTGAGATAATTGACAATTCATATTCTACCTTAGAGGTGCCCTTGTAATATGTTCTCATATAAATTTTTTGTAAAAATTGTTAACCTCTTCTTTCCAGTACTTCAATAATTAATTGCCGCTATCTGTTTAGAATCTGTTTTAATCTTTTGCACTTTAAGGCCTACAATTGCGTTCACCTGAGATGTTTGCGTTAGGCTTAATCTTGAGTGGATTATACGTCTGTTTTCCAATTCTTTAAAAAGGGCTGTTTCTTTCTCTTTATATCTATATAATATTATGTATATATATATATATATATATATATATATATATATATATATATATATATATATATATATATATATATATATATATATATATATATATATATATATATATAGGTGTGTGTGTGTGTGTGTGTGCTTGTGTTTGCATAAGCGCATGTGTAGGTGAATGTGTATGGAAGTTCGAATGTACCACTGATAATGAAAAAAAATTGAAAACTGAATAAAAACATGTATTGAATTATTTGCCACTACCTTAGTATTTCTAAATTAAATTTAAGGTTTCTTTACCACATGTATTCTTATTAAACACCAAAAGCAAAAATTGATTTTCGTTTCATTTTAATACTTTGAAAATAATCTCAAGTGGATCATTATCAAAGAATCTCAGTATTCATTACAAGTAATAAAATCTGGTTCTCTTTTAAAACGGAGCCAAAATTATCCCTTTGCTTCTTCTATGTGAGTAAAGCAACAGTGATAATCAAAACTACAAACTATACATTTGTGGATGTATGTAAGCAAAAGGGGAAAGAAGATTTTGGACAGATATTCAAACTCTGAGAAAAGGTCGAATAAAAAATGAGTCTAAACGTGACCTAAAGGTATACTTATAGGAGGCAATCAAATCTCTAGAGAATTGCATTAATTTAGAAACACACAATATATATTATATATATATATATATATATATATATATATATATATATATATATATATATATATATATATATATATATATATATATATATATATATATATATATATATATGGTCGCAGAAAGTGCACTAATCTTTCTGATTCCTCTTTTTTACGCCCTTTCTGGAACTTTGTAAAAACTGTGAACTCTAACTTTTCTTCTTCCTCTTTTACTCCTCTAGTATCTTCTGACGGAACAACTGCGGTTTTGCCTTCTTCTAAAGCTGAACTCTTCGCTCAAACTTTTGTCTCGAATTCAAATTTAGATGATTCCGGAGCTATTCCTCTACCTTCAACTCCCTCCAGCTCATTTATGACTAAAATTGAAATTTCTTCTAAAGAGTGCCATTTCTGCTCCCTCTGAGCTTAATATTAAGAAGGAATACGGTCCTGATTTTATCCCTCCTGTGGTTATCAAAACTTGTACTTTCTATCAAGCACCCTGCCTTGGTAAACTGTTTCGTCTCTGTCTTTCTACTTTTGTCTTCACTTCTGGCTGGAAATGTGCTCTCATTCAGCCTGTCAAAAATAGGGAACCTTTCTTAACCCTCTGTCTACAATCCTATTTCTTAAACTTCCATTTTCTCTAAAGTTTTCGAATCTTTCCTTAACAGGAAGATTTGCAAATATAATAATTCTTTCAATCTTATCTGTGATCGACAGTATGACTTTCGCAAGAAACGCTCTATTGGTTATTTTCTTTCCATTCTCTCTGACTCTCGGTCCTCCGTCTTTTGTCTTTCGGTGAATTTTTTGCTGCTGCGCTGGACATATTGGAAGCCTTCGATAGCGTCTGGCACAAAGGTTTGATTTCTAAACTTCTCTCTTTCGGTATTTATCTTTATCTCTTTGACATTCACTCTTCTTTGCTTTCTGGTCTTTCTTTAGAAGCTGTTGTAGAAGACCACAGTTCATCCTTTAAATCTATTAATAGGGAGTTTCTCAAGGTTCTGTCTTATCCCTTACACTTTTCCTATTTTTCATAAATGACCTTCTCTCTATTAATTAATCTTCTATTCACTTATATGTTGATGACTCCACCCTTCATTTCTCTTTCCAGTTTGATTCCAACAGTAGTTAATAGACGCAAGGATGGTAGACTTAGAACAACTAATCTTTGATCTTTCATGTATTTCAAATTGGTGTAGAGAAAACACTGTCTTTATCAGTGAAACAAAAACTCAGTTTCTCTATCTCTCTACTCGACACATTCTTCCACACAACTATGATATCTTCTTCGAAAACAAACAATTCAAACCTTCATCTGTTCTTAATTTTATCGGTGTTTCTTTTTCTCGTGATCTTTTTTTGAAAGATTACATAGATTTTCTTTCTAAACAAGCTTCTAAGAGGTTGGGTTTTGTGAAGAGCCTTCAGAATTTCTTCACCCCATAACAGTTGCTTGCTCTCTATAGGGATCCTCTTTACCCCTGTATGGAGTACGTTTCAAACATCTGGGGTGGTTCCACCTATAGAGTTCTTAATGAGAAGGTGGAGTCTAGCGCACTTCGTCTTATTAATTTTCCGGCTCTCACTAATACTCTCCAGTCCCTATCTGATCGTCGAATTGTTGCATCACTCTCTCTATACCGTTGCTATTACAATATAACATTGCTCTTCTGAACTATCCCATCGCATAGCTACTCCATTAGGAAGAACTCGTGCGAAAAGACTTTCTACACTTTCTTATCCTTTTTCTGTCCAACACTTCTACCCCAGTCTTAATTAACTGCTATGCTTAATCGTACATGTACTCTATTCGTAAAGTTTTTGGCTGTTTTCCCTGACTACCTTTGATTTGTGCTCTTTCAAACGTCATGAATCGGTATATGTCGGCCTTTAACGACCAATATCCTTTGTTTTAAAAGTCCGGTGGAAATTGATGGGCTTTCGGCCCTTGCCCACCGGAAGATATATATATATATATATATATATATATATATATATATATATATATATATATATATATATATATATATATATATATATATATATATATATATATATATATTGTACGGGCGACTCGGCTTGCCTTGTTTATATTACAGATAACGCTTTAACCGAGTACGTTTGCAATAAACGAGCCGTACTTTATATATTATTTAATTTATTTGTTTCTTTCTTAATTAAGTGAACTGGTTGATTACAAAAGAAATTCAGATCAAAGTTCGTAACACAGGATACTTGGACAGCTAACTACAAGGATTTATTCAAACACACGTACCTAATTTGTAAATTTACTTATGAATGAGATTACGATTACCGTCCTTTTTACACAATTTATACAAAATAATAATTATAATGAACAATTTTTTTAAATTGAAATTTATTATCATCAATTATCAGAATTCTCCCGTTCAAATTCTAATTTAACCGTATTACCAATAATTTGGATTAACAATACTTAAATTTGGGTTATGGAAGGATAATTTGGCGTCGATCGGAATGAGATCCAAGTTATTCCCCTTTTCGTCGTCAAGTTGGATTTATTATCGATTGAATTTAAGAATGTTTTATGAATTCCAACATAAGATATACGTTCAAAGTATGAATCCAATATAGGAACTGCAATAGAAATTTAATTAAGAATCTTTTACTTGTATATTCAAAAGATTACCGACAAATTACCAAATATATATTTTATTTACCCCTTTCAGCTGCAAGGGTCCTAACGTTATGTAATCTGGATGGAACTATGGATTACCAATACGATCCTAATTTTAAGTAATCTTGATGGAATGATGGAAATAGGGATTACCAAGACTTCTATATACCCTCAATATAAATATTATCACTACTTTAGAATACCAATTGTACGCAATGATGTATGAAATGTACAATTATATTTTTGTTTAAGTTTAACCAACAACAAAATTAGGTATGGAAAATTTACGAAAAAGATGCCTGAAAGAAAGAAGATATATATATTTATAATAATTAAAAAAAATGAGGACATATGACACGAAAGGTCATATGGTCCAGAACTTATCTTAGATAGATACAGGAAGGGTAAGATAAGGGGATTATCAAGCCAAGCCAAGCGAAAGCGACATGCACAAAAACATCGGTGCTCCTAGATTAACACAAGATAACATGCAACACAACCTGTGGAAAAGGGATTACTTAGGTTAGAAACCTCACACCCCTCCCCACTAGAAGGAAACCCCTTCTACACAAGAAGTTAGAAAAAACAGTGGAAGGTGTTCATCTACACGAATTTGAAGAAGATTACCAACTGTATCGAGGAAACCGGGCAATAACAAACTCCCCAAATCAACGCCAATATATACAGTCCTTCACAATTAATTAATTAATATTATAAAAGTGATAGGTAAGAATACCTAATCATTATGATCATAACCAAGACAGTAAAGATTACCCAAAGCCTCTTGTAATGATTATAGACAAATAAGAAAAGGGCATAATCAAAATCAACTCAAAAAGCAAAAAAATTAACAAAATAAAAAGAAATAAAATATTATAAAGACATACAAAAATCAAAATTTTACAAAATAAAATAGAAAAATGTACAAAAATTTTTTTTTTTTTTTTTACTAACATAAAAATGACATGAAAATGAATTACAAACATAAAAATTACATGAAAATTAATATACAAAAAAAAATTACATAAATAACAATACATGAAAAATAATATGATAACCTGTGTAATAATTTTAAATTTACATTCTACAACCACTCCATCAGTCTCCTTCAGACTCTCTATCCTTCCCTTCCGATAATACCTTCACATACTTCCCAGCTAACTCCCACAGCTCAGAGCGCTGTGTTTCCGAAACCTCTCCACCCAATACCACTCGTTCTAATCCCTGTAAATAATTCCAAATAATCCCCTTTTGTGTAGAGGTCAAAGTATTTACGCCACCAAAGCTCTCCTCCGGATTACCTTCTTTTTGAGACTCCTTATCACCTTCCTGCTGGGGTTGATCAATATTATTTCTGGGGCTATCCAACTCCTCATCAGTTTCATCAATATCACCTACAGGACTCTCCTCTACAACCACTGAACCTGGAGAAGGTTCTACTAACTCCGATGAAAGACGACCTAATGGTTTTGCCGGTGGGATTACCGGTTTGATCCAATAGCACATGGGTGCATATGCCCAAAAAAAAACACCTTATACACTCGGGAGTATAATGAAGACCATCGTGTATCATGGCTTCGTATTGTAGATTACCAGTCATGGATTTAAGAAATTTCACATGCGGTCCCCGGGAAGTGGACCATCCCAACACCGACTCGGTATGAAAATTTAGTGCATGGTTCATCATGAGAAACCGCTTCTCTCTCCAACCGTACCCATCCTTCTTTAATTCACACTGCTGTTTGTACACCCACTTAACGGCCTCATTTAGCATCCCTTTATTAAACCGTCCATCCTTATCCAATACTGGTGTATATTCTTTCAAATTATTCCTCTCCAATCTGCGTAAATTATACTTATACATATCTTTAATGGATGGTATCACCAAATAAACTCGACACTTTTCATTCAATGAAGTACAGTGTTGAATTACTGCGTTCATGACTGCAGGTATTACCGTGTAATCAGCTTCAGATCTCATAGCAACCAAGTTTACGATGGAAGTGCTACGAAACAGTGGTTGCAACGTCCACGAGAAGCATGTGAGCCCCAACAGAAGCACCACGGGAATATCAGGAGTGTAGGCAGACTTCACTGCTGTTAAACTATCTACAATACTCCTACCGCCCTCTGCACAACAGATTACCTCCAGCCCAAATTCAACATTAAGAATATGGGCTGCTCCCTTGAATGCCGCCGCCTCACTATCACCGACAACAAGGATCTTCATTCTCTGAAAGGGATGAACATTTCTAAGAACCAGGTAATGGATACATGTAAAAATGAAAAATATCATGAAAAATAAACATTATCTAACTACAAAACATGCTGTTTATCATAATTAACTATTAAGAATGATTCATTATCATTATTATAACTATTAAGAATGATGTCATTAATCAGCTTTGGATCATGCATGAATCTTTAATTCAAAGATTTAAAAAGTTATTATTAAATATGTTTATTATTTTTCAGAAGGTTTTACATATTCAAGGGTTTTTTTCATTATCAATGGTAAAGTTCTTACGGGACCTCGTGATCTAGTTTGAGGTCTATCATTACTATCTTTAGACATTAAATTATTTGAAAAATTACTCAAAGATGAATTATTTTCAATATCGACCGTGGGAGATGATATAAGAAAATTATTTAAATTATCTTCAAAATAATCGACTACCATGTGTTCCTCATCTATACTCTCAGAAGATGACATTGATACATTCGTTCCCCCCAAATTATAGATATGAGAGCTATTATCAACAATGGCTTGAATAGGGGACGAAAAACCTTCAAAACTCCCATCAATTACCGAATCAAACGGATTATCTATATTCAGGTCTTCTGAAGAATCGGATTTAAATAACTCCCTGAATCCCAGGGAACTATCCACCGATATTTTTGGGTCAACTGATTCTAAAGAATCTCCTACAAAAACACCATTACTCATATTAGAAATAGGGGATATATTATCGAAGAAATTATCTAATTGTGCAGTCGATGTTTGCATTGGATTTATTTTTACAAAGGGAAATTGAATCGAAAGTCGTCGTGTTTTTAAAGGAGAAACCAACGGAACTAACGCGGAAAATGGAATTATCAATCGCGACTCTGACAAAGAAGACTGAAAAATATCCTGATTTACGACAGGCAAGACTCCCCTCCCTGAGGCACTTGGGGACAAATTTATACTCTCCTCCCTTGAATTATGACATGAATTATCTTCCAATAATGAAGACAAGGTATTCACTACCTGCTTAATATTACCTTTAGTTACTAAACTTACAGGGGAATCATTTGACAAAGAAGAGTTTAACCTATTAATTTGGTTTTGAATATCAAAAGTATTACTTAATTGATTAACTGAACCCCCATTTTTAGTGGGAAACCCCAAAAAATCATTTTCGAGGTGTGACTCATTAAAAAGATCTAATTCTAATGGATTAACTTCAAAAGGTCTAAGTAGGTTCTCCTCGAAAGTTTCACCCTCTTTCACCAAAGACTCGCTACTATCACCTAACACAATCCCATCCCTTAACCCCAATTCACCCCAGCCACTTATTACCGCATCTTCATCACTATCGTCAGCTCCCAAAAATAACTTTCGATATGAATTATGTTTACGGAGATAACTGGGTATATCTATCCAAGGTCTTAGCTGTGAAAAATGAACCTGGAGAGTAGGATTATCAGGACGTAACGGAACGCGTGTTATCTGGTAAGACAGTGAATTTTGATATGCTTTGGTAATTACAAAAGGACCCGTATAACGCGGTTTGAATTTATTTGTTACTAAATTACCAGGAAAATGCGTCTTAAATGCAACTTTATCCCCAGTTTTATAAGGACAAAACTGGTTTGATGGTTCACGCCAGAACTTTTGCAAAAATGAATTACCTGGTGTAATTATGAGCATTTTTTAATAACATATCACTAGGTGTTGATTGTATGGCTGAGTGCCATGTATTATTATAAATAGTGACTGCTTGTGGAAGTTTACTATCCCAAGAAGTGGGATTATCATGCGCAAGCATCCTAAATAATTGTAAAAGTGTTCGATTTACACGCTCAGTAACACCATTGCATTGTGGCATATGACTAGCAATTACCACATGTGATATACCAAACTCACCAAGTACCTCTTCAAATGCATTACCCATAAATTCCAATCCTCTATCACTCAAAAGGCGATTAGGGATTCGTGGTAAAAATGGCAAAATTTTATATTTAAAAGAGTTTGCTACATAGGGACCTGTTTTATTACTTAAGGGGACTACACAAATAAATTTAGAAAAATGATCTATGGCAACTAAACAATATGAATTATTCTTAGATGTTCTAGGAAGTTGGAGGAGATCTACTGCTAATAAATCAAAGGGATAAGCAGCAATGACTTTAAGTAAAGGAGGTTTAATTACATTAGGATTACTTTTTAGCGTTTGACATTTTGTGCAACATCGACAAATATCTGAAACTACCTGACTGACACGTGGATGCCACAATTCTTCATAAATTAAGGGAATTAACTTATTACGACCTAGATGACCATAGTCACAATGAAGTTGTGAAGCAACAGTTATGAGAAAAGGCATGGAAATTACAACTCTAGATGTGTTACTTGATTTATTATACAGAATACCATTTCTGATTTCTAGGACATTTTTGAAAGCTTTAAAGATTATCAAAGAATGATGCCATTGAGAAATGGGAATTTGCTTAGTAATTGCTTTAATTAACCTTTTTAGTACCGGGTCACTAGACTGAATATCATTGATTAACTCGTAACTAATTTGGGAATCAGGTGATACACAATGATCTTGGGTGTCCAGTTGATTTATCATAACCAGACTAACCTTAACTACCTCCTTCTCAACTAAAGAATTATCGGACTCTACAGGTACAAGTAAATTATAATGAACGCCTGAGAGACATCTAAGAAAACATCTACTAGGAGAATTATCACCATATGTTAAGGAAGTACCATTTTCAAAATATACAATTACCTGAGTTTTCATTAAATATGAAAATGCCTGAATGGCTTCGGGAATTGGCATTTGACCGGGTATTCGCATTAACTTTAATTTCTTTAATAAATTCCGTTCGCGCAAGCTATATCGTTGTGGATTCTTAATTAATTCGTCAATTACCCTTTCACGCACGTTGGTATGAAAATCCTCATTACCCCCTATCCACAAAGCAAAACAACGGAAAAGAGAATTACCGCCGCCCGGCACCTTTATTTGTTTAAAGCCCTCGGGCATACCAGGTTGAAAGGTCACGGAATTACTGTCCTCCCCCTCATCGACATCCGAACCAGTTGGAATAGGGGAACGCGAAAGAGCATCAGCGACCACGTTCTTACGACCGCTGATGTGTCGAACTTCAAAGTTGTAATCACACAATTCATCAAGAGTACGCGCAATACGTCCATCAATTGCAGACATGTTGTGAAGATACTGTAAAGGCTCATGGTCACTATAGATGATAAATCTCTTATTATTACATAAAAAGGGTCTTAAAGATTTGACTGCCCATCGTAACGCAGCAAGTTCTTTTTCAATGGTGGAATACTTCTGTTGCGTACTTGAAAAAGTCATAGAGATGAAAGCAATGGGTCTAATATTACCTTCTTTGCTTTGAGCTAACATCGCCCCTGCCCCAATATCTGAAGCATCAACATGAAGCTCTAAAGGTGGTGCTTCGTCTGAATAATCAGGAAATACCAAAAGAGTAGGACTTACTAGTGCAGCTTTTAATTTTTCAAAGGCAGTCTGGCACTCAGATGTCCAATGAACTACTTTACCTCCGGTCTGACAAGAGAGTGGTTTAGAAATAAACGAACAATGAGGAATGTGACGACGGTAAAAATTAACCATCCCCAAGAACTGTCGTAACTGTTTTACCGTAGTAGGTATGGGAAAGTTAAGAGCGCCAGAGATGTTCTTTTCCAAGGGAAGAATACCTTGTTTACTAATGTGGTGACCCAAAAACTCCACAGATTCTCGACACAACTTAGTTTTCTTGGGCTTAAGTTTGAACCCATTCTTCTGCAATGCATATAATACCTTCTCTAAAGCACACAAATGCTCTTCAAACGTGGCAGATCTTATAATTATGTCATCCAGATAGGCCATTACCTGGGACCAAGGAATACCGGACAAGGCGAGCATCATGCCTCGTTGAAACGTTGCTGGTCCTCCTTTAACACCAAATGGCATACGAAGGAATTCATAATGAGACAGAGGAGTGGAAAATGCTGTCTTCTCTATACTATCTTCTGCCATTTCAATCTGGTAATACCCTCGAACGAGATCTATAGTAGTAAAATACCTAGATCCGGCCATATTATAGATAGAATCTATTAAATTGGGCAATGGAAAAGCGTCATTTTTAGTGTATTTGTTCAGACAACGATAATCCATCTAACGCAAATTTCTGAGGTGCGCGCAGACGCGGGCCTTAAAGAAATACAGGAAATACAGAAGATGCTAGAGAATTCCACAGAACAGATGTGGCAGGAAAGAAAGAGGCACCACAGCGGACAAGCCTGGAATTGGCTATGTTCACGCAAAATTGATGAGCAGACAATGCACCCCTTGTGCTACGAGGACGACGTAAAGGTGGAGGTATACGGGTGGATAGTTCCCTCCAGCATTTGATGCTGTAGTACCTATAGAAAAGAGACATGGCACCAACGTCGCGTCGCAAAGACAGAGAGTCAAGTGAGTTCGAAAGAGCGGAACAATTAATAAGTCTTTTAGCCTTTGACTCAACCTTATCCAAAAGACGGGTGAAACCTGAGCCACCCCAGATCTGAGAGCAGTACTCCATACAAGGGCGGATGAGACCCTTGTATAATTAGAGTAACTGCGAGGAAGAAAAAAATTCTAGCAGTCTAAACAGAACTCCCAGCTTCTTTGAGGCTGCCATAGCAAACATTGTGATATGAGGTTTCCAAGACATTTTTTTGTTTATGTGAAGACCAAGGATGTTTATATTATCGACAGGAGAGATGGGGGAACCATCGTACGAAATAGGAAAGTTAGGAGGTGTCTTTGAGAGGGAGATTTCTAGAAGTTGAGTTTTAAAAGAGTTGAATTTCACAAGGTTGAGACGATCCCACTGGGAAATTCTATCCAGATCTGCAAGAATGGAATCGGAAAGATGAAGACGAGAGGCAAGTCTAGATGCAAAGGAAGGAGCAGATATGAAATGAGTAGAAGAATGGAAGGTTGATTCATCGGCATATGAATGGATAGGGTTAGAGGAACAGCTGAGAAGATCATTAATGAAAAATAAGAATAGAGTATGATATAAGACAGAACCCTGAGAAACACCACTATTGACAGGAAAAGAAGAAGAAGTCGCTCCATCAACAATAGCCGAAAGAAAGCTAGACATAAGTAAGCAAAGAGAAGGAGGAAACCCAAAGAAGGGGAGCTTGGAAAGCAGTGACGTATGCCATACCCGGTCAAAGGCCTTAGATAAGTCTAGCGCCACCACACAAGTCTCCCCATGGTCTCTAAGGGCAGAAGACCATAGATCTGTAAGATAGGAAAGTATATCACCAGTAGACCTCGAGCGTCGACAGCCATACTGATGATCAGAAAGAATGGAATGAGATTCCAGATGATCCAAGAAGTGAGAGTTAAAAAGGGTTTCAAAGATCTTAGACAGAATATAAGTGAGAGCTATAGGGCGATAGTTAGAAGGATCAGAGAGGCTACCTTTCTTCGGAATAGGTTGGACCAATGCGCGCTTCCAACACTGAGGAAAAGGACTAGTATTGAGGCATAGAGAGCAGAGTTGAAAGAGAAGCGGAGCCAGCTCAGAAGCAAACTCCCTTAAAACTCGAGGAGGAATGCCATCCGGGCCGCTTGCCTTCCTAACGTTCATAGATTTCAGAAGCCCATGCACCTAATCAAAAGAAATCACAGGTAAAGGCATGGGACCTTTGAGAGGAAAAGAAATAGGAGGAGCATTGCCGGAGTCGTCCAGGGTTAGAATTAGAGGAGAATAGGAGGCGGAAGAGATTAGCCTTTTCAGTAGGAGTTTTAGCAACAGAGCCATCAGAGCGAATCAGAGGAGGAAAGGAAGATTTACAGAAGTTGTTACAGATGTTTTTTGGCAAGAGGCCAGAAAGATTTATCAGTAGGAGAGTTTAGAAGCTCAGCACACCTTTGTTTTGTGAAAGTCCGCTTTGCTCGTCGAAGAATATCCCTGCAACGATTCCGAGCAGAATGAAAATTAGCAAGAGTGATAGGAGAAGGAGACTTTTTCCATTCTCCATACGCGATGTCTCTAGCCTGAATGGCAAGAGAGCAGGAGCGATCAAACCATGGATTATGAGGAGAGAAAGATTTAGTTGAAGAAGGAATGAATCTGCTCATCCCATCAACGATTGCAGCCCCCACCTTATCAGCAGAAACTAACGAGTCCTCAGAGACAAAGCAGTCCATCCAAGGATAGTTGGCATAGAAGCAACGCAAAGTCTCCCAATCAGCCCGATCAAAGTGCCAGAAGATACGCTTAGTGCAGGGTGAAGCAGTTGGAGAGAAAGCTTGAAAATTAAGAGTAATTAGGTTGTGGTCAGATTTACCAATAGGTGCGAAGACAGCGTATTTATAGAGAGAAGGACTAGTAGTGAAACATAAGTCAAGAGTATTTAAGAATTGGTTAGGACGATCCGGAATGTGTGTTGGTTCTTTAATCAGTTGCTCCAGATCGTTGAGAATGCTGAATGATTCGGCCTCCTCCCCTCCTGGATCAGTATGAGAGGAACCCAACCATTCAGTGTTGTGTACATTGAAATCCCCCAAATAGAGGACCTCAGTATTTGGATGTGAAGATGTAACAGTCTCGTGAGAAGTGGTAAGGTATTCAAAAAGGTAGAAAAATCTGTTCTATTAGGAGAACAGTAGCAGAAACACAAGATTATCGTAGTGGTAGGAAGAAAGATTTTAAGCCACAGAACATTGAAGTTAGGAGATTCAAGATTCACAAGACGTGTTACCGGAGTGTTAGTGTTAACGTAGGCAAAAACTCTACCCTTAGAACGGAAATTATGAAATAAGTTATAGTTGGATACATTAAAAAGGTTTGAGGAGGAATTCTTAGATATCTGGGGCTCAGACAATAACAAAAGGTTATTAGAAAGGTTATTAGAGGCCAAATTAGAAAGTAAGCCGCGGACGTTGGTGAAGTGAATAGAAAACCCACGCCTGCGCACACCTGCCATTCTGCACTCACAATCACGATTAAATCAGACAAACAGACAGGCAAACAAGAAAACAGACAAAGAAAAAAAACTAGCAAACAGGCAAACAAGCAATCAAACAAACAGTCAGACAGACAGACGAACAGAAAAAGCAAACTAGAAAGCAAAGTAAAACTGAAATAATATTTACATTAGAAACCTAAGTTTTAAAACGGTAAAATAAGTTTAAAATCCAAAGTTTAAATTTAAATCAGTATCAAACAATTTCAAAATAAAATTCAAAGTGTATCAAATATAATACACTTCTGTTTCGGAGAATAAAACCTATTATTATAAAACTGAAATAAGTGAAAACTAAAAAGTTAAAACTGTAACTTATCTTTAATTCATTGATCCTGAATATTATGTGGCTGAAGAGAAAACCCCATATTTCCCCAAGCAAGAAAATATCTACGACTTGATCTGAAATCTTGGTCTGACAAACTCCATTGCCGAGTTTTGACATCGAGACTCAAACAGTGTAATTTGTTAAATGAATGTGAATTGGAATTGACTGTAACTCTTGCGAATGCCGCCTCTTCATTGATAGCTCATCAAAGTCTCCAATCTGTGCTACTTCATAATGGGAACATGTTTCCATTTCTTCCTTTGACTCACTCGGTGTAGCTCAAAGAAGATTACAGAACGTGAATTTATTGCTTAGTGCCATTAAATATGAAGAACGTAATTGAGAGGTTAGAATAGATTCCAAAATGGTGGCCTTCGTGATGGGTCTCCAAGGCGGTTTTACCAAGTTTTCATGTCATATTTGTCTCTAAGGCAGCAGAGTATCCGTGGACACTAAGAAAGGCGGCATTGGCCACACAGGACCGAGTTCAGGGTAGGTAGGAACAATGTCAAACAGGAGCCTCTGTTGGACCCCCAAAAATATTGTTTTCTCCTTTGCACATAAAATTAGGTCTCATGAAACAGTTTATTACAGCTCTAGATAAGTAGTCCCCAGTCTTCATCTACCTGCAAGACTTCTTCAGACCACAAATGAAAAAGATCATTGAGTGCAAGGAATTCCCAAGTAGCTCACAGGACACAAAAAGAAGCATGGAACAGCTTTGTTGCCGTGCCTCGTGGTTTCCTTGGTAATTACAACGCCGAAAAGTATGAGGACCTTGTTGAGGCCTTGGCCAAGAATTACAGCAAAATAGGCTTCAGGATGTCGCTCAAAATACATATCCTTGATGATCATCTTGCTAATTTCCTGGAAAACATTTTGGCGTATTCACTGTGGCAAGGCAAACGATTTCCCCAAGATTTTCTGAACTTTGAACGCCGCTGCAAGAATCATATAACGAAAACAAGATGGGTGAATATGTTTGGCGGTTGATTCATGAAAGCAACTTATCGTATAATCGTAAATCTCAAAAACTTCTCATTTCTGAATATTTTGAGGTCTCTGTTGTTTAAACTAAAAATAAATAAATGCTAATTTTGAGTTATATGTTCCTTTTTCCTATTTTGTGTAACCGAGAATGATTATATCGGAATTGGTAAATTTGGGAAATACCATTATCCTGGTCACAAAATCAAACTTTGGAGGAAATATACCTTCTATGTATAAGAATAGGAAATTACTGTTGTTTCCCAAAGACAAAAAATGTGCTACATAGTGTTATATTATTTCTCTTTATAAAGAAGCTTTCTAAAGGTTGGGTGGTTTGAGACTCCTTCGTAATTTCATCCTGCCACCCCAGTTGCTTGCTCTACTTATTAGTATTCTTCTCCCCTGTATGGAGTACACTTCACACATCTGGGGTGGTTCCACTAACAGAGCTCTCCTTGTGAATGTGAGATCTAGGACTATTTGTCTCATCAACTCTCCTACTCTTATTAACTCTTTTATGTCCGTCGAATTGTCGCATTACTCTCTCTATATTATCGCTATTACAACAGACAATACTCTTCTGAACTCTCGCGTCGCATACCCCCTATATTGAAAAGAGCTGGTGCGAAACGCCTTTCTACACAATCTCATCCTTTCTCTGTCCAACTCTCTGACCCCAGACTTAACCACTATTCTCAATCTTACATATAATCTACTGGAACACACCCTCTTTATTTATTTCCCAATTTCCACTGACTTGCACACTTTTCAATGCTGTGTATCTGGACATACGGCATCTAACGATAAGTATAGAGGATAGCAATTTTGCATCTCCTGTGGAAATTGTTAGGCCTTCGGGCTTTGAAAGCTTATATATATATATATATATATATATATATATATATATATATATATATATATATATATATATATATATATATATATATATATATATATATATATATATATATATATATATAGAGTGGGGACGATTTTGAAAGGGCACCATGCCAGTGCCAGTGCCATCTGAGGGGATATTGCCAAATGAGGGGAAACTACGTACGTTCATGAGGCATTTTTGGGAGGTCGGTGCCCCCTAAGGGGAAATTGGGGGTCGGAGCCCCCCTCAGGGGAAACCACGTACCTCCGTGAGGTGTTTTAATTCCTCTTAATCCGATTAACTAATTGGATAATCCGAATATCTTTGATTTAATCTTGTTAATCCCTTAAGCCCCGCCCCTTTTTCACACTTTTGACCTTTTTTCCTTTGATCTTGCCGCTTTTCACGTGCCTTACGTTCTATCCTCAGGGTATTTTCTAGCTTTCTTCTAGCTTGTTTCTAGCACTGTGCCCTCTTGCTAGAGATCTTTCTAGCTCTTGGCACTCTTCGTACATCCTGAGGAGAGTGCCATCTGTGGGTGAGGGAGGATGACGTCATAGTTCTTCTAGCACATGTCCCTCATGCTAGGCTCCTTTCTAACCCATGCCAATTATGCTAGTTCCATCAGCCAATCACAGGCCTCCTTCATGATGACGTGACTCGTCGCCATTTTTCTTCATCATCTCGTGATTTGTTCTTCTCTTCTGTCCGCCATTTTTCATCATCATCATTCCATCACGTGTGTGCATTGACGCCATCTTGAATTTGAATTTTCCCGCCATTTCTTCAACGCCATCTATTGACTTGAAACTCAAACTTCTCCTTCATCCGAAATTTTGAGATTCGAACTTAAAACTTTTGAGGTCTCCATGAATGGAGATTCGAAACCTCAACCTTTGGGTTTAAAATCCATGACTCTACCACTGAGCTAACTCTTCCGTTCCTTAGAAAAATCAAATAGTTGTATTCATCCCGCAAATATTTTACGTTTTGTATTATGACGTAATGACTTTTGATGATGCCGCTATTTTTTTCTTGTTGTTTCTTTCATATCCGCGGGCGCGGACTGTGCGGGAGGCGACTGCGGTCTCCCCTATCCAGCGGCAATATCCGGTGGCAATATTCGGCTGAAGTATCTGTAAGGTATCGGAGGTGCATCTGTATGGTATCGCGCAAACCCTGTGCTTATACATTTGTTGTTGCTATGGAAACCAAGACTTTTCGCGCGAGAGCTGTACACATACACTTTCTCATTTGTTATTATTGTTGTTGTCGTTGTTGTTATTGTTGTTTCTATGGTCAGCAGGGTTTTATGCGCGAACACATACATAAACATATCAACTGTTGCTATGACAACTGCCAAATATATGGGTGACGTATTATTTTTTCTGAAAACATGATTTTTCATTTTTGTAGATTTTTATCAAAATAAACTTTAAAATTTTGATTTTATTTATATAATAATAATAATAATAATAATAATAATAATAATAATAAATAATAATAATAATAATAATAATAATAATAATAATAATAATAATAATAATAATAATAATAATAATAATAATAATAATAATAATAACTTTAAATATTTTAGACACTCCTTAAACAAACTTAAAATTTCCATTTTCTTTAAACAATCTTTAAAAATTACATTTTCTTTAAAGCAAATGTTTAAGAGACATTATTATTTTTATTTATATATCTCGTATTATTATTTTCTGAAAATATTATTTTTCATTACCGTAGATTTTTATAAAAAAAAAAATTCCGAAAGTAGATTCGAACGAGCGATATCATTGTTGGTTTTTCATGACGTTACCAACTAGGCCAAGAGATATTTCCAATACAAGTGCGAAAATAGCCTTTAAGTCATGAACAACATTTTTTCCAAAATTTTCATTTATTTATTTAATTTAATATATTCTAATCCCGTTTTCTTTACAAAGCTATAACTAAAATAATTCATATTTTCTTATTTTTTAAAATGTAATACATTAAAGTATATTCATTACAATACCAAAGCATCATACGCAGACACAAGCTCAATTACATGCACACACCTTTCCTTGTGACGTCAATATAGTTTTTCCTAACGCTTTCTAACTTTATTTTCCTAATACCCTCTAGCATGAGACATTCTTGCTAGGCCATCTTGGTATCTTCCATCGTGGTATCCGTCATTTTTTGATCAAGTGGTTTTTATTTCCGTAGATTTTTTTTCTTCAAAAAAATTTTTTTTCTTGGTCAAAGGGGTACAGGTGTGCACACACACACAGACACACACACCTTCCCTTGTGAAACGTAATGGTATAGACATTCATGAAACTATGACTACAAATTTTCTCCTTATAACTTTGAATCCTCACACGGAATATCACAATGAGGCGCGCAAACGTATGCATAAAAATTCATGACGTCATCATCACGTGTCATTAGAACACTTTCAAATACGAATTTAAAATACTATGACGTCATACCTCTCTTTATCTGCATTCTAGACCTGACTTGATATTTTAAAAAAAAAAAAAATTTTTTTTTTTTTTTTTTTTTTTTTTTTTTTTTTTTTTTTTTTCTTTTTTTTTTTTTTTTTTTTTTTTTTTTTTTTTTTTTTTTTTTTTTTTTTTTTTTTTTTTTTTTTTTTTTTTTTTTTTTTTTTTTTTTTTTTTTTTTTTTTTTTTTTAATTTTTATGTCTTTTTATTTCTTTTTTTTCTTTTTTAATCCTTAAATAATTATTTTTTCCTTTTATTTTGTTTTTTTTCTCTCACATAAACACATACACATGTACATACAAACCCACATAACTACATCACTATGCTGTTCGCTTTCGTGAAACTAACTCCCATTCATAGGACTTTGATTTTTTTTTCTACTTCGTCGCTAATGCATGTAGTAGGGACTCAGTGATGCTCACATACACCCAAACACATTCACATTTGTAGGCATACACAACAATTGTAACCAACTAAGACCAGTTAATTTAAAATTTTAACATTACATACACTGATATACTTGACATATGAAAGCAAAATTCATGTATATTACTTCTAACAAACATTTAAAGCTATTAACCAACATCCCCTCTAAATACATTTGTCACACAAAATATCTCCCTAACGCAGACTGAAAGTCTTTATTTACACTGAATTCATGCTCTCACACTGCATTCAGACATTTCTACAACACTTTTCATAGACACTGTGTAGGTTTTTTGTTCTAAGTCCCTCAGTGCTCATCATAAATCTAAACATTAAACTAACTTTTTTCACTTATGCATGTTCAAAGACATCTCTCTGGTACACACATTTTCATTTCCTATCTCCTTATTTAGCCTTACTTTTAATACTTCGACATAACCAAACACATGTCTCCCACTCTCCAACAAACAATTTATTGGAAATTACATGCATTTCTTAATATAATTCCTTTCAATGTATATCTTAATTCATCACAGCATGCTAAACTTTTTATCAATAAAAGTATGATCAAAGACAAATAACCATCTCTTTAACTTATATTTTCACTGAATATCAAGGCTATATACTCCACATGGAGTTTGAAACTGATTAGTTCAAGTTAACCAATAAGAAATGTATATGATTCTGACGTCAAGTATGAGCTGAATGAGGATTGGCTTGTGTTTACCTATAAGATTTTCGATGTCATTGTGGAGTTGACAGGTGATTGGATGAAAATTATTTAGTTTAAAACAATGCGGACTGTTCTAACATGAAGCTACTTTATCACAGAAGATGGTTTTGGGAGGGAATGAATAATAATTACACACCTGGAGTCTTTCCAGATGATTAGAATATATAGCATAAACAGTTTGGGGTCATATTTGCAGAAAAGAACCTTATTTTTCTTATTTTTCAGTATAATATGTTTTGGAATAGAGAAAGCAGGTGATTAAGGAGTATCTGGATACCCTTTTCAAGGGATTAGAATATATATATACGTACAGAAAAGTACCATATTTTTTCATCATAATAAGGTGAATAAGGGGTATAAACATAAGTACCTGGAGTGTCTTTCAGAAGATTAGGATACAAAATAAACAGTTAGGGCTCATATTTACAGATAAAAACCTTATTTTCCTTATATTTTCAGTATAATACGTAGAGAATAGAGAAAGTAGGTGATTAAGGAGTACCTGGATTCCCTTTTTCAATGGCTTAGGATACGAGAATAATCAGTTTTGGCGAGCTATTTACAGATACGAGTTTTATCTTCCTTCATATTCCTTTTTCAATGGCTTAGGATACAAGAATAATCAGTTTTGGCGAGCTATTTACAGATAAGAGTTTTATCTTCCTTAATATTTCATCACGATGTCGGGCAAATGGTGGTAAGATCTGCATAAAAGCAGCGAATCTCTGAATCCTCGAAATAGATTCTGCTGCTGTCTCCCACTTTCAAGGCGGATTCTACCCTAATACATACCTCCAGCATATAACTTAAATCTCTGTATTTATTCTATCTTTTGTATTAAATGTACGTATAAAGTCATCCCTGTATCTATCTGATAGGATAGTCATAGAACTTTTCATTTATTTTTTCACCTCGAAACTATTCAAAATTTAATTTGATTCTCCAAGCATGACTTAACTTACCTTAATCTTCATTTACTGTCAATCTTTTTATCACTTCGGAATATTCAATCACATTTTATCATCTCTGTAACGTGTAATTTATAGAATCTTATATACTTTTCTTAACTAATTCTTTCAAAATATATCTTAATTAACCATAATTCACTAAACTTTTTGTCATTTCTCCTATCATCATCATCTTATTTTCCAAAACGAATGTAAATATTATGTCTTCTTACTTCTTCACACACGCGTACGCCCTTCGAGTGAGAAAAATACATAAATGTGTTATCATCTTTTGACATAAGATTGAAGCCTTGTGAAGATGGCGGAAACCAAGTGATCAGAAAAATAAGTAGGTTGATGGAAGACATTGTAATGCTTTGCTAAACGTATGTGTGAGTGTTTGTGTACGCGTACGTATGAAGAGTACTTAAACGCATTTACATGAATCAGTGAGTTAGCCGTAAAATAACGAAGAATTTACAATAAATAAATTTGTTTTATAAAAGATTTTACATTTTTTAAAGAGAAATAATAATTTATTATTGAAAGGAATGAAAATAAATTTTAAAAAGTTATATCTTAAAACAAATATAAAGATTGAAATTGGAATAAAAGATTGAAAGAAGTATTAAAAATGTTTTTGCAGGCTAAGTTTAAAAATAATTTTTGAATAAAGTCATCTCTTGAAAAGAAATATAGAAAAAATGTAATATGGAAAAAGGCTAAAAATAATTGATTGAAGAAAAAATGGGAAAAATATCCAAGAACATGGGTAATGCATTATAGAAATAGTCATGTAATGAAAATTTTATGAAGTGATATTAAGTAAAATGTTGTCTTCACTCTTATAAAATCCAAATTATGGTATTGATTTATTATGTAATAAGAATTTTTATTACAATTGCATTAAGTATTGCTATGGAATGACGTTGTAGATATTTAACAAATGGAACAGGTAAGATAAACGTATGGTTATACGGTGAATGTAAAGGGGACTGACCAAAGGACACGTGGTTATGACTTCATA
>SEYY01011560.1:70000-73512 GCA_009176605.1 Armadillidium nasatum | reverse complement strand
GAAGACTGCACAGATTTAACTTAATTGACCAATGCACCTCGTGTCCCGCCAGGGGTTCCATGTAGCGAAAAATATAAATAAATAGCCTGCAGGAAAAAATTCCAAAGAATATCCGATTAAAATAATAAATTTATTAACATCAAAAGTTTCTTAAATTCTCTTTAAAAAGAGAACAAATATTAATTCGAACACTAGATGCTTCGGAAATTCCCAGGAATACGAAGGAAAAGCTCCTTGTAGAAGGCAGTGCAGCTTCCCTTCAGCAAGCCTCTCGCCACCAGATAGAACTAAATATAAAAATGGAGGAATATTTTAGTTATTAATATGAAAATTTGTGCTTAGGTGTAAAATTTAAAAATATAAATTATCAGACTTCGCACAAAATGTGAACAATTTAAAATATATATGTACGAAGAATGAAATATTGAAATGTTTCATACACCCAAGCAAATATAAATTTATAAGTTCTATCCTTTTATTTTATTTGGGATTGAGATGCGAGGATAATAATATTAAATATTATAATTGAGAAAACGTTTAACGCACAAGCACTGTTTATGAGAGAAACGTACCTTTATTCCCAAAACAATCCTTTGTTGGTCAAGATGAAAAAGTTGTTGGAGTTATATGACTATGCTCATCTTCATCCCGACAGCTCGCAGAAGGGTGGCAAAAACGATCTTCTAGATGTTCATGAAGATCTATCTAAAATTCTCTAAAAGTAGATTATACACATATTCACAAAATATATATCTCAGAAAATGGAGAGACTTTTCTTTCGACTGTTGTAGTCTTTTGACTCTTTCGACTGTTACGACTCGAGTGATTTGAATGACACTAAAGACTGTAGTGTCTCGACTCAGTTCAATGACTTAATGTGACTAATCAAATTATGATTCTCTCTTGTTGAACCAATTTAAATGATTGACTTTGTAGAATCAAATTTATGCGACTAACTGTAGTTGAACTGAGGATTTATGACTGTCGCTATCAATATATATCTAATCACTGTTGTCTGACGAATTTAAGACTGCTCTTTCAAAATATATTATCTGATCACTGTTCATAATGAAATTGAATAGATTTTAATATTGTAAAATGCTTGGTTGGTTGGTTTCTTAACATTTTAAGAGCTTGTACGTTAAAAATACCAAGCACCAAAAAATCTGTCCATAATTTACAAATTTACCTTTTCTATTTATTTTGAAAAGGTAAAATTCTCAACACTGGGAGGAGGGAATTAAATTTTCCTTTAAGGAAAATTTAATAAAATTGTTAAATTTACCTAATAAATTTAACGGTTCAAATCTCCTATTAACCTATCTAAAGTCTCATGAATTTCAATTAAATTTTCCCTACGTTTTTCTAGTTTGGAATAATATTCCTTTACCTTTGCAACGTGATCTTCATCCCAAAATTCATCGAGAGATGAATGAATAAGGGTTACTAACATAGGAAAAACCATGTAGACTTCGTCAGGTCTTTTCTTGAACATTAATTTTAGACTAGAAATATGTTTGTAAATATTTACCTTATGAAAACTAGAAGACTTCACAAAAGGATACAAAGAATCCTCACTGACTACCACATCATCCACTTCAGCATTAGACTGCGAAGAATTTACGGAAAGTGATTTCAAATTTGAAATTAGAGTCTCCGTCCCTGCAAAATCTTTCTCATCTTCACAAGATGTATTAGAATTTTCTTTTAATATTTCATTATTGTTCATTTGGAGATTTTCATCTACCGTCTTATTTACAAAATTACCGGAGTTTGCCTCAAATCTTGAGAAGTCATCCCCTAAGTTTTTGTGCATAACTGTAATAAACTCTGTGCAATTAGTAACTTCACTTTGAACTGGAAAACTTGGAAAAAAATTTGAATGAACATTCGTTGTGACTTCAAAATCCTGAAAAGATTTTTCTAAATTTTTCTCCTTTTCGACAAGTTCACTCAAAGGAGCTTCATGAGAGTTTAAACTATGCTGTGATTCAGAAGCATTAATCTCTTCCAATTTTAAACTACATTTTAAATATGAAATTGATTCAATAATTTTATCTTCGTAAAAATTACACTCGTCTAACTCATTTTCAAATAATGTTTTGTTATTTTCTTTAGTTTCATCCCAAATTAGGGACTGAATTCGGGAATTTAAATCTTCTAAATATCCCGATAAGGAATTTAATTTTCTTAGTAAAAGTTGCTTTTGAGATGGTGAATAATTGTCTAGGCATCTTTTAATGTCAATATTAAGTTGAATTATTTTAGTACGATAATGTTTCCTTCTAAAGGAATGAAGACTCAATGACATTTTAAATTTATAAGTAATTAGATTTCTCAAAAATCGTGCATGATATAAAAATTTAAAGTAGCTTAAAGATGTAAAATTTAAGTTCAAAAATGTTGAAATTTTTTGGAAATAATGCAAGAACTAAATTTAAATGAAAGCCTAAGGCTTAAAATTTTATAAATGAAATATAATTTCGAAATATACACAAAAAATGTTTCCAGAAATTCCCTGAATTTAAAAAATTAGGAAATTTCAAAATATAAGTTAAAGCTTAATAGCTCAATTTATTAATAACTAAAATAGTTATTAAAATCTGTACACAAAATATCAAATTAATAAAGAGATTAATTTAGTAAGCAAATTGCCAAATATGAATAATTTGAGATTCTATGTAATAGATCGAAGTACCAAAAAATTTAAATTTTAGTAATTTCAAATGAAAAATTTCAATTTGAAGCAAAGTTCGAATATTTAAATATAAGAGTTCCACAATGCAGATATAAATCCTTGAACTTAAAGCTCCAGAAAAAATATGAATTTAAATATTGCAAGAAAAAATTTTCACCTCTACTAAATTTTTAGTAAGAGAACTTTTAAATATAAATATAGAAAAGCTTACCGCTTAAACTTTTGAAAGCCCACCAACTGCAAGCGAAGGGAAGAAGACTGCACAGATTTAACTTAATTGACCAATGCACCTCGAGTCCCGCCAGGGGTTCCATGTAGCGAAAAATAATATAAATAGCCTGCAGGAAAAAATTCCAAAGAATATCCGATTAAAATAATAAATTTATTAACATCCAAAGTTTCTTTAAATTCTCTTTAAAAAGAGAACAAATATTAATTCGAACACTAGATGCTTCGGAAATTCCCAGGAATACGAAGGAAAAGCTCCTTGTAGAAGGCAGTGCAGCTTCCCTTCAGCAAGCCTCTCGCCACCAGATAGAACTAAATATAAAAATGGAGGAATATTTTATTTTAGTTAATATGAAAATTTGTGCTTAGGTGTAAAATTTAAAAATATAAATTATCAGACTTCGCACAAAATGTGAACAATTTAAAATATATATGTACGAAGAATGAAATATGGAAATTTTTTATACACCAAAGCAAATATAAATTTAAGTTCTATCCTTTATATTTTATTTGGGATTGAGGTGCTAGGATAATAATATTAAATATTATAATTGAGAAAAGCATTTAACGCACAAGCACTGTTTAT
>SEYY01011560.1:60000-65000 GCA_009176605.1 Armadillidium nasatum | reverse complement strand
CTGATTTGCTTGATAAGAAAATTTCTTTTTTTTTTCCGTGGAACACTTTCCTGATGAGCTTTCCCAAACACTCTCTGTGTGTGTGTGTGTGTGTATATATATATATATATATATATATATATATATATATATATATATATATATATATATATATATATATATATATATATATATATATATATATATATATATATATATATATATATATATATATATATATATATATATATATATATATATATATATATATATCAATTCAATATATGAATATTTGAAACTTTTTAAATGTAGTTAGTTCTGTTTGAGAAGAAACTTGAAAATTGAAGAGTTTGGCGTTTGGATGCAAAACTTCCACAAAACACGAACTATTAAAAATTAGATTCATACGCCTTCTACTTTTAGCACTCATCTTTTTCATATTATATATATATATATATATATATATATATATATATATATATATATATATATATATATATATATATATATATATATATATATATATATATATATATATATATATATATATATATATATATATATATATATATATATATATATATATATATATATATATATATATATATATATATATATATATATATATATATATATATATATCCTCCGGTGGGCAAAGGTCGGAGGTCTACCAAATTCCACTGGAGTTGGAAAAATCTTATCCTGATCGAAGGAGGCCAACATGTCCAGATACACGGTGTTTGAAAGTATGCAAGTCAAAAGAAGTTGGGAAAACAGAAAAAGGGAGTGTGTTCCAGACTTTACCAGCAGAGTATATGTAAGAATAAGCAAATATATTGTGTAGATTCTTAAGGCTCTGTTCTAACCCCAAATCTTTTTCAACTTTTCATTAATGACCTTTCTATTACTTCATCACCTATCCACTCCTTTGCTGATGACTCCACCATTTATTGCTCCTTTCATTTTGAAAGACGCTCCTTTCAATAGCAATTAATTAACGCAAGAAGGATGGGCTTGGAGCAGCTGACCTCTGATCTTTCTTGTATTTCAAATTGGAGCAGAAAAAACATGGTCGTTTTCGATGTCTCAAAAACTCAGTTCCTCCATCTTTCTACTCGACACAACTTTCCACACAACTATGATATCTTCGAAAGCACTCTACTCAAATTTTCATCTGTCCTCAATACTCTCGGTATTTCTTTTCCTCGTAATCTTTCTTGGAAAGTTCACGTAACTTTTCTTTCTAAGTAAGCTTCTAAGAGGTTGAATGGTCTGAGGTACTTTCGAAAAATTTTTACGCCACCTCATTCCCTTGCTCTTTATAGGGGTGTTATTAGCCCCTGTATAAGTACGCCTCACACATCTGGGGTGGTTTCACACATACAGCTCTTCTCAAAATGGTGGAGTCTAAGGCTTTTCGCCTTATATACTCTTTTGCTCTTACTAACTCTCTCCATCCTCGTTCTTCGTCACTATCTCTATCTATATATCTAAATATACTATAGCTATTACAATGGACACTCCTCTTCTGAACTCTTCCGTCACATACTTCTTCCACTGAGAAGGGCTCGTGTGACAAGACTTTCTACAGTCTCATCCTTTCTCTGTTCAACTCTCTAACCCCAGACTTAACAGTTATGCTCAAATCTTACATATACTCTACTAGTAAAGTCTTGAACACACTCCCTTTCTCTGTTTTCCTAACTTTCTTTAACTTGCACACTTTTAAATACCGTGCATAGGGACAAGTCGGCAATTAACGAACAGATTTTGGATATTTCACCAACTCTAGTGGAAATCGTTTGGCCTCTGACTTAGTAATAATAATAAATTATTATTATTATTAATAATAATAATAATAATAATAATAATAATAATAATAATAATAATAATAATAATAATAATAATAATAATAATAATAATATAAAAAGAACTAATGAAAACTCTTCTGACATTTTTCAATCCGAAAATAAACAAAGGAAAATTTAAATTAAAATAAATCAAAAAATAAAATAAAATAAAAAAAATAAAAAATTTCATTCTTTTTAACTATAAAAACTGAATATTTGAAATCTTAATTTTAATTGCCTCTCCAAATATAATAAAAATAAAACAAATAAAAAAATGAAATGGAAAAAATAAATGTAGAAATATTAAGAAAAATTTAAATGTTTGCCCCTCTAAAATTTTAAAATATATATATATATATATATATATATATATATATATATATATATATATATATATATATATATATATATATATATATATATATATATATATATATATATATATATATATATATATATATATCCCAGAGTGAAAACATTACCATTGGAATCATGCCTAACCCAAGGTCTGTAAACCCCATATAGCCTTCGAGTTTTTACTCGAAGAAAGCAGTTTTCCTTAACTAAAATACGTAGTTTTACAGCTTATAAATAAATAATTTATTTTCATTGAAATTCCCAAACATAAATGTAGTGATTTTATAGTCTAACCCTAATCTATAGAAAATTTACATTGAAAGAGTTTTCAATAACCTACAACAAAAATGTTTAAAAGGATTATCTATTTCCCACAAAAGAAAAAATGACAGAATATTCTATTGGAAGTTCTTTTGTGGAATAGAGTTGCACTTCTGGAAAGGTAACGTACTTATATTTCAATTAATGTGTCACAATGATGGTACAAACAAAGAGATGAAACTTTTTACAAATTCAAGACTAAGAATGATATCATAGTCAGGCTGGTTACTATAAACTTGGAAATTGGATATTGAAGCCATGAAAGATAAATACAGATTCACAAATCTTTTCCAAATAGAACACAATATTTATCTTATTGTCAAGGAACTCTCCAACTATTATTCTTGAAGAATTTTGACGGTCTTAATACAAGAATCAAACTAAATCTTTCAAATAGAAAAACGAATATTAATACGGAATCTACCATTCCGAAATAAGATAGTGAATACAAGTTTATAATCTAAAGAAATGCATAAAAGTTTATAAACTTTGTGAATTTAATATAAAATTACGACCCCATCGATTGGTGTTTGGATCGTGAGCATTGGTAATAGATGTAAAATAAAATAAAATAATATATATATTATAATATTATATATATATATATATATATATATATATATATATATATATATATATATATATATATATATATATATATATATATATATATATATATATATATATATATATATATATATATATATATATTATTTTATTATATCAATTATTTTTACACAAGAACTGTCATTAATGAGATTAATCTACGATAAATAATTAATATTTTACATAATGAATAAATATTTATAAAAGTTTGATATATATAATATCTATATATATATATATATATACTATATATATATATATATATATATATATATATATATATATATATATATATATATATATATATATATATATATATATATATATATATATATATATATATATATATATATATATATATATATATATATATATATATATATATATATATATATATATATATATATATATATATATATATATATATATATATATATATATATAATAGTGACTTGAATTCTAAAAAAATTTTCTTACTTTTCTAATTTTATTTTATTTTTTAATGATTCCTAAATTTAAATTTAATTAACAAAGTTTTTTAAAAAAAATTTTGAAAAATAAAAAAATTTAATTTAAATTGCTGAAAAGCTTGAGCAATATATGAATATTTGACTGAAAATTAATATAAAATTTTTTTTTTTTTTTAACGTTTATTTTTCAAATATTTTTATCTATTTTTAATAAATAAAAATAATGGTAAAAAAAAAAAAAAAAAAAAAAAAAAAAAAAAATATATATATATATATATATATATATATATATATATATATATATATATATATATATATATATATATATATATATATATATATATATTATATATATATATATATATATATATATATATATAATATATATATATATAAGACCATTACTGGCTTTACTACTAGTATCCATTTAACCATATATAATATCAAGAAATTACTCCTCTTCGAAACATTATTTTGAGCCAGCATATAATAATAATAATAATAATAATAATAATAATAATAATAATAATAATAATAATAATAATAATAATAATAATAATAATAACAATAATAATAATAATCTAATCGAACAGATTAGTATTTAAATAATATTATAAATATCAATTATATATTTTACTTTAAAAAAACATTCATAGTACTGCATTTATAATAATAATAAAAAAGAAATACAAACAAATTTTTATTCCTTAGTTAAAAAACTAAAAATATTTTATTTAAAAACTTGAAAAATTTCTTCCAATTAGTAAAATATTTAAACTATTTTCAGGGAATTTTTCCCTACAGTCTTCAAGAATCTTCAGCACAAATCAAAAATTTTGGCATTCCTATATTTCAGCTGTCAAATATATATATATATATATATATATATATATATATATATATATATATATATATATATATATATATATATATATATATATAATATTATATATATATATATATATATATATATATATATATATATATATATATATATATATATATATATATATATATATATATATATATATATATATATATATATATATATATATATATATATATATATATATATATATATATATATATATATATATATATATAATATATATATATATATATATATATATATATATTATATATATAGGTGTGTGTGTGTGTGTGTGTATGTGCGTACAATACAAAACCTTAAGAAATAAAAAAATGAAAGACGAAGTTAGAAATGCGGAGATTTACTCGCCATTTTGACCGCTAAAACCTCACTATCTCGGCTTGAAAGAACGTCGTTCGGGTGATATAAAATTGAAATTACCTTCACGATGCCGTACAAGCGCCAGGCGCGTTCCTTCTTCATTAGACACATGCAGAAGGTGAAATTTTCTTTTTCTTTTTTTTTTATCCCCATTCCCTACCCATC
>SEYY01011560.1:52500-55000 GCA_009176605.1 Armadillidium nasatum | reverse complement strand
TATTAACTGTTGCTGGGAGGGGCGTCTTTCAAAATGAAAGGAGTAATGAAGGGTGGAGTCATCAGCATAGGAGTGGATAGGAGATAAAGTAATAGAAAGAAGGTCATTAATGAAAAACAGAAAAAGTGTTGGGGATAGGACAGATCCTTGAGGAACACCACTATTAATAGATTTATAGGATGAACGGTGGCCGTCTACAACAGCTGCTATAGAACGACCAAGAATGGAAATCAGAGAGAAGGTCACAGAGAGAAGGATTGATTCCGAAAGAGGGAAGTTTGGAAATCAAAGCTTTGTGCCAGACTCTCTCGAAAGCTTTCGATATGTCCACTGCCACAGCAAAAGATTCACCGAAATGCCGAAGAGCGGAGGACCAAGAGTCAGAGAGAAGGGAAAGAAGATCACCAGTAGAGTGTTTCTTACGAAAGCCATACTGGCGATCAGAGATAAGATTAGAAGAATTGAGAGGTTTCCAAATCTTCCTGTTAAGGATAGATTCGAAAACTTTAGAAAGAACGGAGGTTAAAGAAATAGGACGATAGTTAGAGGGCTGAGAGGGGTCCCCCTTCTTCGGCACAGGCTGAATGAGAGCACGTTTCCAGCAAGAAGGGAAGGTTGAAGTAGAAAGACATAGACGAAAAAGAATTTTGGATAGTCTGTAGAATTTGGAGATAAGTAGACAGAGCATATAAATTTAGTTGTAGAGTTGCAAGAAAGTTTAAGCCATAGAATTCAGAAGACTCCAAATTAGAGACATGAGAACAGACAACATCGTTGCGCACATAAGCGCAACATCCGCCTTTGGCTGAAAATTGAGGATAGAGACAGTAGGAGTACAAGTAAGGCTTGCTGTCAGAGCACTCAGACACCTGAGTTTCGGTTAAGAATAAGAGATGAGGTCTAGAAGAAGAGAGGTGGTGTTCGACAAAGTGGAGATTAGAAAAAAGACCGCGAATGTTGCAGAAATTAATGAAAAATGAGGACCGTGCATCAGGGCAAGTCGGCATAGAGGTCTTGGTGGCGCTAACCCCATCGCCGGAGGCCACCAACTCCCAAGTGGTGATGGGGGAAGGAGTGGATGAGGGACTATATTTGGAATCCGCCCCTCTTGGATTCTCCGAGGCAGATTTAAGTTTTGCCATTTTGATAAATTTAATAGGTAATGTTAGTATAAGTGTTTGTAAATATTGTAAGACATATGTGAAGAAGGAAGAAGGTTGGAGCATAGGCACTCCAATGTGGGACGAGGGTACACTAGAGACCCTCAGAGAAGATGAAACGCGAAATGGAACGAACCAAAGGGCAACGGTGTGAAACGGAATGGTCTAACCCATCCTATCACCCCGTGTGTTAAGCCTTTCATCGCTTCGAACTGCGCTACGTCCTCCCCTAACATTGAAAGACATCTTTAATATTAATATTAATAATAATAATAATAATAATAATAATAATATAAAATAACAAAACTTTTTAATATTGAACATAATAATAATTGCTTGTCAATATTCATTATATTTACATGAACGTAGTTATTAAATTGCGCTTATTTAATTTAAAAATTCTTTTAATAACGTATATATATATATATATATATATATATATATATATATATATATATATATATATATATATATATATATATATATATATATATATATATATATATATATATATATTTCACCTTTGATGGACATTGGCCAGAGGCCTACTAAAAATTCCACCTGAATTAGGGAAAATCCGGGAATCTGGTAAAGTTAAAGATCGACATGTACCGATACAAGGCTTGGGAAATTTTGCAAGTCAACGAAAGCTGGGAAACACAGATAAAAGGTGTGTGTTCTAGACTTTACAAGTTGAATGCATGTAAGATTGAGCGTAGCGGTTAAGTCTGAGGTCAGGGAGTTGGACGTGCTTTAGACCTTTATTTGGGGCAAGTTGAAGGTGAGGCAAAGTGTAGAGGAAAACTTCTCTAGAGAATTTTTCTCATGAAAGAATCAAACATTGGTCCTTTTTCAAATATAATTTTAAAAATACCTTAAGTTTAGGGATACAAAAATCACTCCTAACCTAACCTTACCTACTCCTAACGGGGAATGAAATACCTCTACAATGGAAAAAAAAAGTAAACCATAAAATAATGACTTTCTTGGTTCAAATAATATCAAACTTAAACGATTTATAAAGGAAAACCGTTTAATTCCATAAAAGAATGGATGCCGAGCTTGAGTCAGAGTAGCTGAGCTGCAAGGATTTTAATGCAGAAGGTACACTATCAGGAGCCAGAGTCGTAGTCAGAACATTTTTTTTTTTTTTTTTTTTTTTTTTTTTTTTTTTGTCTGGAGTCGAAGTCCTATCTGAATTTTTAATATAAGCAGAACTGTATAATTTTAAAAGAACGAAGACGGACAAAGAATCATAAATTTTTAAACAATGGAACAGGAGTTGCTAGAACCGGATATATTTTTTTTAAATAATGGAGCTGGAACCTTCAAAATTTTTT
>SEYY01011560.1:20000-30000 GCA_009176605.1 Armadillidium nasatum | reverse complement strand
TATATATAAATTTTAAAATTAGTTACCACTCTAATCTTTCTTTGAGATTTTATTAAATTTTTAAATTTTCAAATTAATTCTCAAAAAAGTCAACGCTTATTATATCCCAAATAATTTTTAATAATAAAAAAAAAAAGAAAAAAAAAGAAAACAGAAAACGCACTCACACAGACACACACACTATATATATATATATATATATATATATATATATATATATATATATATATATATATATATATATATATATATATATATATATATATATATATATATATATATATATATATATATATATATATATTTATATATTATATATATATATATATATATATATATATATATATATATATATATATATATATATATATATATATATATATATATATATATATATATATATATATATATATTATATATATAAGAGGGATATTTTCTTATCAGGTCTTTTGCAGTGCAGAGTCACATGGGAGTCAAACAGGCTTGCTATACTGAAATCAGATTTAAAGTAAATCTTTAAAAATATTTCGTTATATATATATATATATATATATATATATATATATATATATATATATATATATATATATATATATATATATATATATATATATATATATATATATAATCTCAAATTTGGAAAGGTCCAAGACCAACATATAATCGCCCATAGTTGAATAATGTCTGTATCATAATTATATGATTTTCAAAGGCAGACTTGAACCGATAGATGGCCTTTGAAAGTGTGTAAAACATAAAGTGTACCGCAAATAGAGAAAGGAGGAGTGTTCCAGACTTTATAAGTAGAAAGTAGTTAAGTTTGAAATCAGAAATGAACAGAGAAAGGATAAAACGGAGTAGAAAGACAAGAGAAAGGAGTAAGCATGTGACTAGATATTCAGATGATTGGTGCTCGTTGTAATAGCGATAGTATAATGAGGATAGTGAAACAATTTGATGGGCAGGAAGAAACTAGAGATAACCAATTACAGCGGGAGAACTGATAAGAATATAAGCTCTAGACTTAAACACTTTCATGAAAGAGAGTATCCAAAAAGTTACCATATATATATATATATATATATATATATATATATATATATATATATATATATATATATATATATATATATATATATATATATATATATATATATATATATATATATATATATATATATATATTCCATACAAGAGCGAACTGCATTCATATACAGAGCCATACAATTGACGTTGTGCAAAAAAAATTTGAAGACAGCTTAGAACACTCAACCTCTTAAAACTTAATCAGTGAGAAAAATGTGATCCTCAAAAAAAAAAAATAAATAAATAAATATATAAATAATTGGATATAATTGCCTGCATGGTTATGTCGAGTAGACAGACAAAGTATTTGAGTTTTAAAGGCATGAAAAACAACCATAATTTCTTTTTTTGCAATTTGAACATACGTAAAAAGTCTGATATCAGTTGCTCCATGGTTACCCTTCTAGTATCGAACGATTTGAAGTTGAACTGATCGCTTAGTTCAAGAGCAAATAAGAGTTATCTAAGGTTGAATCGATCGTCAACGTAAAAATGAAAGGTGATAAATTGACAGATTATCATTAAAGAAATGTAGAAAAGATTTAGAGATATTTAGAGACATTTTCAACGCATGCTTTCTAGTGGAAAGAAAGGATTGAAATTGATAGGTAGATTCAAAATAGTTTACCAGGACAGGGTGCAAGCTAAAAAACATAAGTTTTAAGATCCATTGGACGGATACCATATTGACCTTACACATTAGTTTTAGGCGCAATGAAAGCAAAAGTCAGGTTTTTAGAAGAAATTAAAATTTTACGCATAAATGAACTGAATGAAGGTGAAGAAGGAGGAATGCCTTTTGAATAGTCTACAGTAGAATAGGTTTCAGCAGAATTCAGTTTTAGTAGAAGGTAAAAAGAGCATTTTTGCCGTTGGGAGAAGCAAGGGAAGGGAAAAAACTAGAATGAGAGTCTACCGTGGCTCAAACGGTAGAGTGTTTAACTCACGTGCTCGAGGGCGCCGGTTCGATCCCATCTGCAGATCCTAGATATATACTACCTAGAAAAGTTCCTCTCCTCGGTAGGGCAATGGCCATGAGATTTGAACTTTATATATATATATATATATTATATATTATATATATATATATATATATATATATATATATATATATATATATATATATATATATATATATATATTATATATATATATATATATATATATATATATATATATATATATATATATATATATATATATATATATATATATATATATATATATATATATATATATATATATATATATATATATATATATATATATATATATATATATATATATATATATATATATATATATATATATATATATATATATATATATATATATATAGCTACAATAAAAATTAATAAATAAAATAAAATAAACGAGTCTGAAACCCAAGATTTTTAACGTCATTCAATTTCAAAACTAAAATTGTGAACCAAAATACATTTTAGATTTTTTTTTTTTTTTTTTTTTTTTTTAAAGTTAATCCAAACTTCAGGTCACTGAAAGGAAAAATCCTTTGAAATTTTGTAAATTTTTCTTTTTTTCTTTTCTTTTTTTTTCTTTTCCCCATTTTATTCTGCAAAAGTCATTTTGTTTGTATCATCTAAATTTTTTCCAAAATTAAAAAATTTTCCAATACTTTCTTTTTCAGTTTTTTTTTTCCCCCCAATTTTATTTTTAAATTCCTTGCTCCTTCCCCCTCCCCCACACAAAAATAAATCTGATGAAAAATAAACAAGGAAAAAAAAATTGTACAAAAAAAATTAATAAAGTTTGAGCAAAGGGTAAAGTTAATAAAACTTTGTATTAAAAATTTGAAATAAACGCTTGCATAGCATACATGATAACATATTGGACTCTGGTTCGATTTCTTAAAAATCTAGTATTAATAAGTTTCTATTAAAGATAATAAAGGAGAATATATATATATAATATATATATATATATATATATATATATATATATATATATATATATATATATATATATATATATATATATATAATATATATATATATATATATATATATATATATATATATATATATATATATATATATATATATATATATATATATACCAAGAGATGTTTTAAAGATCTTATCAAAGATTATGGAATTATTTATAAATGAGAATTTCATATTTAATGAATTTATCTCACTGGTAAGATTAATGGCATGAAGGACTTACGTTTTACGATCTCTCTCTCTCTCCATGGCTCTAGCATCCATATCTTGCTCTCTTCTCTCCCTCTCTCGTCACTCGTACTAAACTCTCATCCTACTTCTTCTTCTTCTCTTGTCTCCCCCTACCTACTCTACTTTGCTCAACTCAGTACGATTCTAGCTACTTCTCCAGATGGTCTACGTCTTGCTCCTAACGTGCTCTCTCCTCCCCTCGTCTCTCTCCTTCTCTCCTCTCATACTCCTATTCTCTGCTCTCTGGCGATAGCTCTGGTCCGTCTCCTCTTCTCTCTCTTATGAACAAAGCAGACGTTAATTTCTATTGGGTAGGAAGGTCTTCAGCCAATAGGATGAGTAGTATTAATGGATAGATGATTATATTATATATAAGTAATTAAGAGAAAGAACGCGTTTATTACTACTTTGAATGTAAATAACATATCTAAAGAAATAAGTTATTATGGGGATAGATTTCAGTATCCTTTGAGGATCAACCAACTTAATTATTAATATACTGAAATATATTATATATTATTAAGTATATATAATGTGAATCTTACTTGTGTTATTCAGGCTTCACGTTTTTTCTCACAATTCTACGTCTGCGTGAGTACCAATCAGAACAAATACTACCAGACCTCGCAACACAGTACAATTCAACGACGACGACAGATCACACTCACACGATAAGCAACAAACAGCACACAGATCTCCCGTGAATCGCAGGATATGCTTATCAGCAAAATCTATCACTAGAGCCTACTTCAGCATAGATGCCACGTACTCACTGCTTACTCCCGTGAAAAGTCCTTTTCCATCTTTGCGCTCCCTCACAGCACGTGCCATAACCAATTTGCCTTATAACCTCTTCAACACACTCGTCACATCATACCGACATATACGACGAGTAGCGGACACTCCTTCACTGTGTGTCTCAGACTTGGCACACCCTACGCGGCAAAGCTCATCTCTCTTACCAAGTCCGCAGACGCGTCCGATTATCTCTTCCATTCTCTTCGAATACAGCGCCATATCCTGTCCCGTAATGCTTCGATTACAAACATATATGTGCCTATAAAGCCACCAGAATTTGAAGAATAGCTTACTCCACTAAACTCCTATCTTCCACCAGTTTTCATACCTTTGTTCTTTATCGTTTCATATCTCGAAACTATTTGACGCCTCAACTAAGTTAACCACCGTTAATACGTCCTACAATTCGCGCTTCATCTCTAAAGAATTACTTGAGGCCCTAGTCATGATTTCTCAAGTTCCTCGCACGTGAATTACTCATATCCATCGTTACGGCATACGAATGTAGTAGCTAGACACATCAGTTTCCAACCTTCTAACATTGTCTTATACGCGATGACTCTCAATAGTTACTGCCAACACTTCTGACCATCAAGACGAAATTACCAATGCGAGTGGGTATGTACAACCTCGTGAATAAGCTACAGATTTTGTGATAATGAACCATAAGATGAGTATTGATTACCATACAGACCGTTATACTAGCTCATTCTTTAAGTATATGTTTAACGCTACTATAGTAATAACAGAAGTGACGTCTATATTATATTAGTAAGATATAATAATTATACTAATATTATATTTATGGTATACTATAGATTAATAAATATGAGTAGATGGAGGTTAGAAGTAGTATATATATAGTATTCTTACTTCCACCTTTCAGGAGAGCCATGTACAATGAGCTGTGACCCACCGGACCACATGCGATTTAGTATAGGTATGGTGTGTACATCCATACTAGCGGTGTAGTGGCACACATTGAGAGTTGAGGCATGGAAGAGTTGTGCAAAGAGACATTCTTAGATGAGAGAAGGCCACCAAATCCGGACAGTCTACCTATAACCGTGCCAGTTAGAATAGAATTAAAGCAGGTTGTGGAATAAGTGATGAGGAAAGAAGACAAAAGGATGTTTATGTTGTCTCTCTCTTTGTAGAAGCATAAAAAACGATAGAACGCAGAAAAACAAGCGCCGCAAGAGTGATTGAGGAAGAAGAGGAATGGCACAGAATTTGACTAGTGTGGTGCTGTTTTCGGCGAAAAATATTCCGAGTAGAGTAAATGGAGAAGTTGTTTGTAGTTAGTAGAGATATACAATATAGGAGTTATTAAGGTGGCATATGAAAATTGTATCCATTATGCTATTCCTCTCGCCTACTAGTACACGGTGAATAGAGATAGTGATGATAAGACGAGTTGTTCGAACGGTAGAAGTCAATCGGCACTAGTGCAGTTAGGAGAAGAGAATATTATGAACAGAGAGAAATCATATACGATAGACAAAAGGCAGAAAAAGAAGTGTTGACGGATAGGAGACAGATCGTGCAGAGCGATACCCACCTCCACTATTGGCCGAGAATAGATTTTATAGCAGGACAGAAGAAAGGCCAGAGTAAACCAAAGAGGAACAGTGGCCTGTCTTACAACTGCAAAAATTAGAACGACCAGAAAAGAAAATCAGAGAGTATAGGTAACGGATTCCAAGAAGAGGGAAGTTGGAAATCAAAGAGACTTGAAGTAGCACAGAACTTATATCGAAGAGCTATTGTACTCGACCTTTCGCATGCGCACAGCAGAAGAGATTCACCGGAAGGACAAGTCCAGAGAGAAAATAAACGATTACATCACTAGTAATGACAGTGTCGTCTACGCAAGAGCCCAATACTGCGGTCACGAGTCAGAGATACCAGCTACATCTCAGCGGGAAATGACTGGATGATATTTCATTCCACATAGGTACTTCTGTTAAGGATAGAATATCAGAAGAACTAGAGGAGAAAACGGTAGAGTCAAGAACAATGGACCGTAGTAATACAGGTTGCGAGGCGATGTCTCCTTTTTTTGACACCTGCTGAATGAGATGATCTACGATTCCAGAAAAAAAGGAAGTTGAGCAATAAAATAGGCGTCTTTCTACCAAGGCCACGTGGACAAGGCTCTGAAGCACAAGGTTAGAGCAACCACATGATGTAAACCATCTATGGACTCGTACCCGTTGCTTTTAGAGTTAATCTCAGAGAGAATAGAGTGAATGAATCTTTCAAGATGTGTACAAAAGAGATACAGATCAATATAGATACTATGAGATTAAGAATGATATATATGATACGGGTATATATAATATATAATAATATAACCCAGATAGTAAGAATAAGTAAGTTATACTAGTATATATTCAAGGAGAAGGATTAAAGTTAAGTATATATATATAATGAGTGATCTTAATGAAAAATAGTTGTTCTATCAACCAAAGGTTACGTCTAGGACTACGTAGGAGTATGCTAATCATACTAAACTGCTCAGTGTGGGTTAGTGATATTATATAAATATATAAAATATATTAATTATATAATTAAAATTATAGGGTAAAGTAGCGATATTACAATATCCAGCTGGATCTTTGATAACTATATATGAATAACTCAATTGAGTCTAGGTTTGTAACATTGAAAATCACCTAAATGTAATGTTTACTAGAAAAAGGATGAAGATAAGATTAGTTACGTATTATTTAGTAATTAATGATAGTCTAAAGATTAGAAGTCTGAGATATAGGGAAAGTATACAGGAAACTCAATGAATATATTGTCTTAAATATTAGATGATAATAATTATATGACCCATAATGTATTTAATTCAACCCAATTTATAGTACACCTATGATGAAAACATATAATATAAATCAATATGCGATGCTGTGGCACTACTATTTCTCCTTATTCTGTGTATCCAGAATATGAGTAGTTTCGTCACGGCTGCTTTGAGTGCTCTATGAATAATATTCGGCTAATAGACGGATGCGATCTAGTTTTGAGATAAGCAATACTCCGCGTGACGCGTATGTCAGTATTGTCTTATGCTCCTAAAGAGCTACTCTAGTATACTAATCACTGATTTAAGTTCTAGTTAAGATAAATAAAGATAATATGAGTTCTTAGAATGATAAGAGAGTAGTAGATAGTATGTTCGCTATACAATAAGTGTGAATATAGAAATAAAGACCGCGTGCTGTCAGAAATTAATGAAAAACTCGAAATCGCTGCATACCAGGGTAAGCCGGCAATAGATATGATCTTATATAGTTATGATCGCTACTAATCACACCATTCATAATACTACTTTGAGCCACCAACCCCAATATGTATGGGGATGGAGAGAGGCCTATGATATCCGCCCCCTAGTCTATCTCGATAGCAGGATATTATAATAGTGTATGTATCTCAATTTTGATTAATTTTAATAAAGAGAATACATGGTAAGTGAGTCAGTATTATGTACATAATATGTAGGACAATTAGTGTAAAAGGTAAGGAAGGTTGGAGCTAATAGGTCTAGCATTCCATGTGAGTCATAGAGTACACTTAGAGACCCTTGAGAAGATGAAAACCTATACCTCTGAAGCGCCGTACCGAAAGCGATAGCCAAAGGGTACCCCCCTCTGTGGACAGATAAACACACGGAGTGATCGTGACTTGACCATTCCGTTTCACTCCGTTGCCCTTTGGTTCGTTCCTTTTCGCGTTTCATCTTCTCAGAGGGTCTCTAGTGTACCCTTGACTCACATTGGAGTGCCTATGCTCCAACCTTCCTCCTTCTTCACATGTGTCCTACAATATTTACAAACGCTTACACTTACATTACCTATTAAATTAATCAAAATGGCGAAACTTAAATCTGCCTCGGAGAATCCAAGAGGGGCGGATTCCAAACATAGCCCCTCATCCACTCCTTCCCCCATCACCACTTGGGAGTTGGTGGCCTCCGGTGATGGGGTTGGTGCCACCAAGACCTCTATGCCGGCTTGCCCTGGTGCACGGTCTTCGTTTTTCATTAATTTCTGCAACATTCGCGGTCTTTTTTCTAATCTCCACTTTGTCGAACACCACCTCTCTTCTTCTAGACCTCATCTCTTATTCTTAACTGAAACTCAGGTGTCTGAGTGCTCTGACAGCAAACCCTACTCTGTTTCCTCCTACTGTCTCTATCCTCAATTTTCAGCCAAAGGCGGATGTTGCGCATATGTGCGCAACGATGTTGTTTGTTCTCGTGTCTCTAATTTGGAGTCTTCTGAATTCTCTACTTTATGGCTTAAACTCTCTTGCCAATTCTACGACTAAATTCATTTGTTCTGTCTACTTATCTCCTAACTCTACAGACTATCCAAAATTCTTCGACTATCTTAACTCCAAAATAGAACACATTCTTTCTTCTTCTCCTTTCTCTGAAATCATCATTTTAGGTGATTTCAATGTTCACCACCGCCAATGGCTTTCATCTAGTTCTCATGATCCAGCTGGTGAACTCGCCTTCCAATTTTCTATCCAAACAACCTTGAGCAGTTGGTGCAACTCCCTACCCGTATCCCTGACCGTCTTGGTGATGAACCCAACATTCTAGACCTTTTTCTAACTTCTAATCCTTCTCCTTATACTGTTAAACTCTTTCCTCCTCTGGGTTCATCCGATCACCTTCTTATCTCCGTATCTTGTTCTGTCTCTTCAAGTCTTCCGCAAGAACGGCCCCCGCCTTCGGCAAGGAGACGTTTCTGGCATTTCGGTGCCACTAACTGGTCTGACTTGCGGGTCGTACTTTTCTGATTTTCCATGGAATGATTACTGTTTCCGTGGAGGGGTCCCTCTGAGTGTGCAGAGCGCATAACTGAGGTGATTCTCTCTGGCATGGAGGCGTACATTCCATATTCTTTCCCTTCTACTAAACCTAACAAACCTTGGTTTAACTCTGCTTGTTCTCGTGCTATCCGCCGCAGGGATGCTGCCTTCAGGGACTACCGTCGTCTTCAAACTCCAGAAACTCATGCAACTTATATTTCATCCCGGAATCGTGCAAAATCTATTCTTCGAGATACCTAAAAACTCTTTTCTCCGTCGCAAATGCAATAATCTTTCTGGTTCCTCTTCCTCTCGCCCTTTCTGGCATTTTGCAAAAAATGTCAACTCTAACTTTGCTTCTTCCTCTTTCATCCTCCTCTAGTATCTTCTGACGGCACAACTGCCGTTTTACCTTCTCTAAAGCTGAACTCTTTACGCTCAAACTTTTGCCTCAAATTCAACCTTAGACGATTCCGGAGCTGTTCCTCCTCCTTCAACCCCCTCCAACTCATTTATGCCTAAAATTGTAATTTCTTCTAAAGATGTCATTTCTGCTCTCTCTGAGCTTAACACTAAGAAGGCGTACGGTCCTGATGGTATCCCTCCTGTGGTTCTCAAAACTTGTGCTTCCGAGCTTGCACCCTGCCTTGGTAAACTATTTCGTCTATGTCTTTCTACTTCAACCTTCCCTTCTTGCTGGAAACGTGCGCTCATTCAGCCTGTGCCGAAGAAGGGGACCCCTCTCAACCCTCTAACTATCGTCCTATTTCTTTAACCTCCGTTCTTTCTAAAGTTTTCGAATCTATCCTTAACAGGAAGATTTGGAAACATCTCAATTCTTCTAATCTTATCTCTGATCGCCAGTATGGCTTTCGTAAGAAACGCTCTACTGGTGATCTTCTTTCCCTTCTCTCTGACTCTTGGTCCTCCGCTCTTCGGCATTTCGGTGAATCTTTTGCTGTAGCGCTGGACATATCGAAAGCTTTCGATAGAGTCTGGCACAAAGCTTTGATTTCCAAACTTCCCTCTTTCGGAATCTATCCTTCTCTCTGTGACCTTCTCTCTGATTTCCTTTCGGGTCGTTCTATAGC
>SEYY01011560.1:2500-10000 GCA_009176605.1 Armadillidium nasatum | reverse complement strand
TTTAATTCTAGCATCAAAAACCTGAAAAAAATCTAAGCAAAGAGAATGGTAAATTCTTTAAAAAAGTAAAGTAAAACGAGAGAAAAAAAAGAGAAGAGAGAGAGAGAGAGAGAGAGAGAGAGAGATGAGATCAGTAATATGAGAATATAAAAGTAGTAAAAGAAAGTAAAGTGAAAATGAGATGCTATGAGTGGAATTAATTAAGTGAGAAAGATGAGGTGAGATGATATAAAATGAGATGAAAGGAGGTGGGTTAGGGTGATGTGAAGTTTAGAAGAGAAGAGAAAAAGGAAGAGTGAGAGAGAAAAAAAGAGAGATGGTGATGAGAAAATGAGGTGAAATGGAAATAAATGAGGTGGAGAGGTGAAATGAAATTAGAAGAGAGAGAGAGAGAGAGAGAGAGAGAGAGAGAGAGAGAGAGAGAGAGAGAGAGAGAGAGAGAGAGAGAGAGAGTTATTTATACATAGTTCTTCCGCAAGTTAATCAAATTCAACAAACACCTAAAACACTTTTCTTTTTCGTAATGAAATTAAAATTAATTAAATAGGATGTTTGTTCTGTGGTAAAAACGAAAGTGAATATATACTAAAATAAACTGATAAAAAAAGAAAAAAAAAATCACAAAAAAAATTCACATATTTTCCCAAACCTCCCCCACCCCCTCTTCAACCCTCTCAACCCCCATCACATCCATTTTTGCACAAATTTGATAAAGAAAAATTATATAAAAAGATATGAACGCAAACCTTTTTTCATTCTTCATAATAATATGAAATTATTTTTGGGGAAAATGCAATTTACTATATATATATATATATATATATATATATATATATATATATATATATATATATATATATATATATATATATATATATATATATATATATATATATATATATATATATATATATATATATATATATATATATATATATATATATATATATATATATATATATATATATATATATATATATATATATATATATATATATATATATATATATATATATATATATATATATATATATATATATATATATATATATATATATATATATATCTTTTGCTGTCGCGCTGGACATATCGAAAGCCTTCGATAGAGTCTGGCACAAAGCTTTGATTTCTAAACTTCCCTCTTTCGGTATCTATCCTTCTCTCTGTGATCTTCTCTCTAATTTCCTTTCCGGTCGTTCTATAGCTGTTGTTGTAGACGGCCACCGTTCTTCCTTTAAATCTATTAATAGTGGTGTTCCTCAGGGTTCTGTCCTATCCCCAACACTTTTTCTACTTTTCATTAATGACCTTCTCTCTATTACCTCATCTCTTATCCACTCCTATGCTGATGACTCCACCCTTCATTATTCCTTTCAGTTTGAAAAACGTCCCACCCAACAGCAGTTGATAGACTCGAGAAGGATAGCCTTGGAGCAACTAACCTCTGATCTTTCACTTATTTCAAATTGGGGCAGAGAAAACATGGTAGTTTTCAATGCCTCAAAAACTCAATTTCGTCATCTCTCCACTCGACACAGTCTTCCACACAACTATGATATCTTCTTCGAAAACACACAACTCAAGCCTTCATCCGATCTTAATATTCTTGGTGTTTCTTTTTCTCGTGATCTTTCTTGGAAATATCACATTACTTCTCTTTCTAAACAAGCTTCTAAGAGGTTGGGTGTTCTGAGGCGCCTTCAGAATTACTTCACGCCACCCCAGTTGCTTGCTCTGTATAGGGGTGTTGTTCGCCCCTGTATGGAGTACGCTTCGCACATCTGGGGTGGTTCCACACACACACACGGCTCTCCTAGAGAAGGTGGAGTAGGGCATTTCGTCTCATCAACTCTCCTGCTCTTACTAACTCTCTTCAATCCTTTCTGCCCGTCGAATTGTTGCGTCACTCTCTCTTTACTATCGCTATTACAACGGACACTGCTCTTCTGAACTCTCTCGTCGCATACCTCCTCCATTGAGAAGAGCTCGTGCGACACACCTTTCTACACAGCCTCATCCTTTCTCTGTCCAACTCTCCGACCCTAGACTTAACCGCTATGCTCAATCTTACATATACTCTACTGGTAAAGTCTGGAACACACTCCCTTCATCTGTTTTCCCAACTTCCTTTGACTTGCATACTTTCAAACGCCGTGTATCTGGACACGTCGGCCTCCATCGACCATGATTATAGATCCTTCCCAACTCCGGTGGAATTTGTTGTAAAGTAGCCTCTGGCCTTTGCCCACCAGTAGGAGGTGCCTAATTACTAATATTATATATATATATATATATATATATATATATATATATATATATATATATATATATATATATATATATATATATATATATATATATATATATATATATATATATATATATATATATATATTAAATCGCCATATTTGTGTGAGTCATTGAGTGAAATTATAAGTGATGGCCGAAAGGAGGGGAGTTACTGATTCTGAAAAGGGAACGTTAAATGTAAGAGGAGTGAATAAAGAAGAGAAAAGAGAAAGTGGGAATATATATAAATAAAAATATTATATAAGTATAAATATATAAATATATATATATTATATAAATATATATATATATATATAATATATATATATATATATATAATATATATATATATATATATATATATATATATATATATATATATATATATATATATATATATATATATATATATATATATATATATATATATGCCTAAGGCATGTATAGGTTTTTACCGTATTTCTTATGTTTTATTAAATGCCACTTCAAAGAAAATAATAATAATAGTTTTTATATAAATTTAAAATATTAAAATCTTAATTACTTTCTAATTATAACTCTCCTTTACCTATAAAATGCGATCAATACATATATAACTTTAAAATTTTATTTTATAATTAAAATTTTTGGAAATTATTGATTATTATTATTATAAATAATAATAATAATAATAACAATAATCATAATAATAATAATAATAATAATAATAATAAAATAATATAATTCCATCATTTTTTTTCTTTTTATTATTATTATATATATATATATATATATATATATATATATATATATATATATATATATATATATATATATATATATATATATATATATATATATATATATATATATATATATATATATATATATATATATATATATATATATATATATATCCCGATTATCTATCAGTTGAACTGCATGATGACTTATGGTTCTAAAAGCAAAAACTGAAAAGGTCATTTAGGTTCTTAAAAGATGCTGCAAGGACTTTCAGACTCTGTAAACGTATTTAAGAATTTAAATAAATAAATAGACTGGAAATTAGGTACACTTTTGTGAGCAATTTGTTTTCTCTTGTAAGAAGTGTATAGTTTTGATTTGTAGTCGCATATTTATATATATTTAAAATGTTTTATACACAAGTATTATTATTATTATTATTATTATTATTATTATTATATTATTATTTATTATTATTATTATTATTATTTTATTATTATTATTATTATAATATTTAATAATATTATCAATACAACAACACACCACTCACACACACAGACACACACACACACACACACACATAATATATATATATATATATATATATATATATATATATATATATATATATATATATATATATATATATATATATATATATATATATTATACATTACACCATATCCCGCATCATGCAGGGTGGTGTCGACTGCAGATACGAAAACTCCTGCAATCGAACTTGGAAAGAGATATATATATATATATATATATATATATATATATATATATATATATATATATATATATATATATATATATATATATATATATATATATATATATATATATATACAGCAACCCTTTTACTGAAAAAAAAAATTTAATTTCGAAATGAAAACTAAAATTTCAATAAATGAAAATATTTATTACTGTCAATTTTCTGTCACTCTTCATCAGTTAATAACATGAAATTTTTATTTTGGAAAATATATATATATATATATATATATATATATATATATATATATATATATATATATATATATATATATATATATATATATATATATATATATATATATATATATATATATATATATATATATATATATATATATATATATATATAGCGGACGTTTCCAGCAGAAGAGAAAATTGAAGTAGGAATACAGAGGCGAAATAGTTTACCAAGGGAGAGTGGAAGTTTGGAAGCCCAAGTTTTGAGAGCCACTGGAGGGATTCCATCAGGACCGTACGCCTTCTTAGTGTTAAGCTCAGAGAGAGCAGAAATGACGTCTATAGAAGAAATTATAATTTTTTGTCATAAATGAGTTGGAAAGGGTTGAAAGAGGAGGAATTGTTCCGAAATCGTCAATAGTTGAATTTGAGGCAAAAGTTTAGGTGGAGAGTTCAGCTTTAGAAGAAAGCAAAAGTTGTGCCGTCAAAAGATATTGGAGGAGGGAAAGAGGAAGAAGCAATGTTAGAGTTGACATTTTTCACAAAATGCCAGAAACGGCGCGATTAAGAGGAACTTGGAAGATTATTTTTTTTTTTATATAGAAAAAGAGAATTTTTAGTGTTACGGAGAATAGATTTTGCACGATTCCGTGATGAAGTATAAGTTGTGTAAGTTTTTGAAGTTTTGAAGACGACAGTGATTCCTAAAAGCAACATCTCTTCGGCAGATAGCACGAGAACAAGAAGAGTTAAACCAAGGTTTGTTAGGATTTATAGAAGGAAAAGAGTATGAAATGTCCATGCCAGAGAGAATCAGCCCTGTAATGCGTGCTGCACACTCCGAGGGGACCCTTCTCATAGAAGCAATAATCATTCCATGGGAAATCAAAGTAGTACGTCCGCGAATCCTAACAACTTGTGGCAACGAAATGACACAAACGTTTCCTCGCAATAGACAGGGGTCTTTCCTGCCGAAGACTTGAAAAAATAGAAGAAGATACAGATACAGAGATAAGAATGTGATCGGAAGAACCCAGAAGTGGATGGAGTTAACAGAACTAGGAGTAGGATTAGAAGTTAGAAAAAGTTTAGAATGGTGGGTTCACCTTTACCATCTGGTGAATGTTTTTTTTGATAGCGAAATGGAAGGCACGCTCATGGGAACTAGAAGAAAGTCATTAGCTTTTGTGGACATTGAAATCACCTAATATAATGATTTCAGAGAAAGAAGAATATAGAATGTGCTCTATTTTGGAGTTTGAAATGAAGAAAAATTTAGGATAGTCAGTAGAATTAGCTAAGCCACAAAGTGGAAAAATCGGAAGACTCCACAAATTAGAGACACGAGAACAAACATCGTTTCACAGGTATGCACGACAACCGCCTTTGGCTGAAAATTGAGGATAGAGATGGTATTAGGAAACAGAAAATGGTTTGCTATCAGAACCCTCAAACATCTGAATTTCGGTCAATAATAATAGGTGAGGTCTAGTAAAAGAGAGGTGATGTTCAACAAAGTGGATATTGGATTGAAGACCACGAATGTTGCAGAAATTAATGAAAATAAAAGACCTTGCATATGGACAAGCCGGCTGCAAAATCTTGGTGGCCTCAACCCCATCACTGGAGACCACCTATATATAATATATATATATATATATATATATATATTATATATATATATATATATATATATATATATATATATATATATATATATATATATATATATATATATATATAAATATTCTTAAATAGGAAAAAATATTTTCTACCCCTCCCCTCCTTTCACCTTCGACTCAGCTGCTCTTAAAAAAATGCGTTTAATAAATAATAAATTAATAAAACCCACTAAAACCTTAAGAGAAAAATTAATGAAAATTTAGTTAATAAAAAATAATGATAATTAATTAATAAATTAATAAACTTTATGATTAATAATATTAATTTATTAATAATTCCACCTACCTTAAAAAAAAGAAAGATAACACCAGTTAATATTTTTCTTATAGATGAAGTGATAGTACCTACTAATTCCATACCCTTATATTAAATGATAATAGCAAAAAGAATATTTAAAATATCTGCTAATAATTTAATAATTTACCAGTGGAAATAATACTAATTCTTGCTAAAACATACTTTACTCAAATAAATTAAAATAATACGTGCGATTTATTTATCCAGAAAAAAATTCTGAAAAAATAATAATAACAGCAACTAATTTCCATTAATAATATTAAATAATATTACATATATAAATAATATAAAATAATACAAAATACTTAGTGAACCTCATTTCCTATCAATAACAATTAATCTCAACAAGACTTACGAGCGAACCGTATCATAAATTTTGTGGTTTTATGTATCTCCTTAGCATTTCTGCTGAGTCTTTCCATATTAATCTTTTTCAATGAATAAATCATAATGAATAATGTATAATGAATATTTATTATTCATTTTCAGATTTTAAAAAAAAAAAGAAAAGAAAAAAAAAACTTTGTGATTATTTTAACTTTTAATAAAATATTATTTTGAGGTATTTACGTTTTCGTAAGATTTATTAATTTTTAAAAATATTTAATTGTTTATAATGATAATGTATAATAATAATAATAATAATAATAATAATAATAATAATAATAATAATAATAATAATCAAAAGGAAAAAATAATAATATTAAAATAAAATAATAAATAATTAATAATATAATAATAATAAATAATAATAATAATAATAATAAAATAATAAAAATATAAAAATAACATAATAAAAATAATGATAATAATAATAAATACAATAATAATAAATTTAAAATAATTAAATAAAAATAATTATTATTATTATAATAATAATTAATAAATAATAATAATAATAATAATAATAATAATAATAATAATAAATAAAAATAAAAAAAAAAAAAAAAAAAAAAAAAAAAAAAAAAAAAAAAAAAAAAAAAAAAAATAATAATAATAATAATAATAATAATAATATAATAATAATAAATTAATAAATTTTTTTTTAAACTCTACACCATATCCCGCAAGATGCAGGGTGGTGTCGGCTGCAGAAACTTCATATTCCTGCAGCCGTACTTGGGAAGAAGAAAAAAAAAACTGGTTTAAAAGGTTCTCAGCCTCTAGAATCAAGCGAAGAATTATTCCTCATTTGTCCTGACTGCGTCGAAATCCCAATCCTTTTCAACCAGAAGTTATCTAGAAGTTTCAATTAAAATTTTATTGCTACACGGATGATTTGATTTAAAATTACTTAAAAGACCTCTTTCGAAAATTTTGTTGCTCCACAGATGATTTTGATTTAAAATTACTAAAAGACCTCTTTCGAAAATTTTGTTGATCCTCTTGATAGTTTAAATATTAATTTTGATTGAACTTATTTTAATTTTAAATGTTAAATTCAATAAAATTTTTAAATATTTTCTTCGACTAATAAAATTTTTCAATTACTTGTAAATAACAATCTGGATTCTTGCATTCAATCTATTCTTTTCTTTCTTCAGACGAAAA